>KK499851.1:85067-97121 GCA_000688715.1 Glossina pallidipes | reverse complement strand
ACTCGACTGTTGTTTGTTTTAGTTGAGTTTCTGTATAAGTGGAATAAATAAATAAATAAATAAATAAATAAATGCAATTCAATATTTTTCGATTTTGATTTTTATCGTTTGTTTTTATTATTCTTTATAATAATAATTTAAAAAATTAATAATTTGTTTTGTAACTATATTATTTTATATAAATAATTAATTTAAGTATAAAATTTGACTTGAGAATTTATTGAATTAATTTTAGTATTATATATATATATTTATATATATATAAATATTAAATAAATTGAAATTTTGAAATTTTTGAAAATAAATAATCCAATTATAATTAAATAAAAATTAATTAAATAATTAATTTTAGTAAAATCCTCACTTCAATAATATTCTTTGTAAGTTACAATTTTCTATAACATTGTCTTGTTAACAAAAATTCTCACTTATTTCTATTAAAAAAAATTTAAAAATTTTTTAATCTGGTAAAAAATTCAAAACTATTAAATTTATCTTAAACCAGCTTATATTAATATAAAAATATTCAATTATAATATTCGTTAAAAATTACATGGGTTTTTTTTTTCATTAACGAATTTATTCCTCTCATTCACACTGGACTGCGCTTTATAAATGTCTGCTCACGAATGTGTTTGAAAACTAGTTGGGGTGCAAATCAATTTTCCGAAGCTCTTTACATCATTTTACTGTTCTACTAGGTCTACTAGGATATTGGGTTTTTATTGTTATGAAAAGGGTTTTTCATCTTAGGATGTAAAATGGTTACCACTTAAACAGTGCTAGCGGGTTTCATGATCTTCGTATGGTTAACTTAAGGCCAATAAAAGCAGGTAAGAGAATTATATTCACAATAAAGCTAAACGAAGAAAAACAAGTAAAAATGCTGTAGTCGGCCAAACCCAACAATTATATAACACTCATCATTTCGTTAAATTAATAATACACCAAAAATTGTACATTATTTTTATGTAAATTCACAATTTTCATGAGCATCCTCATATTGCAGGATACTCACACATCCAGCTATTCTAAATTTAGCAAACTTAGTTTACTTGTTAAAGACTTTATGATCTTCGAGTTGCTTCCGTCATAACAAACCACAAATTAGACTGTATCGTATCGCCTTTAATGCTTTATTGCTTTTAATGTGATTCTCTATATATGGTGTGGTCTAAAATATAAACTTATGTAATCCTCCTCCCGACTATTATACTATGGAACAATTTTTATCATACAATACTATAAAAATTATTAATTTTTGCGTACATTGGTTTAATATTTTATAACAATCTTTGTATGTGATGATGTCGAAAAATAGACCTTCTTGATGCAAATTTAATACCGTATCAAATGTTATTTATCTCAAATTACTCTAACGAACCACTTTTTTTCACAAAATATCAAGGTTTATTTTTCGTTAAAGATACGGTTAATTTTTGTGTAACATTGTTATTATGAACCAATTTTCACAAAAAATTACTGAAAGTTAGGGCTTTTGCCATATAAAGATTCACTTTTCGTGAAAACGGTTATATGGCATGAGATTCAAAAAATTGCCCCATCCGATCCCAATTTTTCACATCAATTTAGAATGACGAGCTACTATTACTCAGTAATTTTTGTCACGAATTTCACAATATTTATTCTTGTAATGACTTTTCTAAACAAGGCGCTATAAGGTAAGTGACCGAAAATGTGGGTCAATCTGAATCATTCTCAAAAGGGCCAAAAACACGTCAGTGTATTAAACTTCGGCAAAATATCTCAAAACTTGCCAGATGGGAGACAAAGTTATATTGAACAGACACCAGATCGACGGACAGTACATTAAGAATCGAGGCCATCTCACCCAATATACCGTGCGACATAAGTAGCGCACGTTATAAAAGAATAAAAGCATTTCCTAAAATACGTTTTTTTTTTTGATAATTTTCGGGAAACATTTACCTTCGCCCTTAGCTTATCTTATCATCCCGATTTTACAGCTTGAACAAAACATAAAAAATTTTCAGAAATTAAATTTTACCGAGGTTGGACCCAATTTTTTGGTAAATTGTGTTGAGAGGAAGGTTTTTTTTGCCAATTTCCTGAAAATATGTCATAAAGTGGATAAAATATTAAAGTAGCAAAATAATTTGCAAAACTAGCATAGTCAGTGGCCTCAATAGAAACAAATTTTAAGTATCCGGAATACAACACAATGTATAAAAGGAAAAAAAAATTTAATAGTTTTAAATAACATAATGTCGCGCCTATCCCGGCATAAGAGTTAGTTGTGAAGAAATACAATGTCAACTTATATAGGACGTAGGAGTGGAAAAGGTGAACAAGGAAGCGGTACAATCGATCCGGAAAGCACAATAAATAAATAAGCATTTAACGGAATTAAATTTTTGAAATCTTTTTAATTTTTTAAAGGTACGTTTTACCTTTCAATTTGCGATGCCTGTAGCATTCAATTAATTTAAAGAATTTAAATACTTCCATGCTGGCGGACTTGTATGTGTAATCTCTTTCTCTCCTATCGTTTTTTATATTTTCCAAGTTATAGAGTGTAATTAAAAGAGCTGCCATTCTCTCAACCTATGAAAAGTAATAAGCTTTACGTAAAACAGACGTCATGAACTGAGATTTCAGTTAACTTAAAGAAGTTTCTGTTTACTATGGTCATAACACAGTGTAACTTTCTTTTGACACAATCTATGAACGACTGTAAAGATTGTTATCTAAAGCAAGTGCTAATAATTCTTTAAAATTGATTGAATAAATTTCATTAAATTGCCTCTCCTTGCAATTAAAAGACTTAAATTCGAAGCATTCGCATTGTGTACAAAAATTTTAAATTCACAGCCAAATGAATAGTTGAACAATCTATGCTTAAAATATCATAACGTACCAGCATGATGAACAGTGAAAAATGAAGAGTATTTTCAAAAACTACTGATAACATTATAAATTGTGTCTTCATCTTTAAATTTATGATGCATTTCGTTTTAGTTATTCAAGTAAAGCTTAATTTTTTCCAATTGAAAGTTAATATACCCTACACCACTTCTAGTACAAGGGTATATTAAGTTTTGTGCAGACGTATACAACCCCCACAACGGCTTAAGATAGACTCACCTTTTATTACATCAAGGGACTCAGAATTATTTTCTGAATCGATCTAAGCTTGCTGTTCGTCTGTCCGTCGTTCCTCTCTCCATGAATTTTTGCGTTCAATCTGCAAATCGTAACTTATTTTGAAAATTCGATATGTAAAAAAAAATGAAAATTGCCAAAATTATTAAAAAAAATCAGCAGTATTTGGAAATTCTGAATTGGCACGAAAAATTTGATTTTGCTAAGAAAATTTTTTGAACCTATAACTGTCCCTGCGAATGAATCCTTATGTAGTAAAAACATCAAATTGTCAATATGTCCTAGTTAAAATTGGTTATTAATAATAAAACGGCAAAGAAATTAACCCTACCGAACTTGGACCACGTAGATCTATCCCTTTGGATACAAACACATATAAGAATTCAAAGGAAACGCAAACGCTCCTATGTCAAAAAGGCTTAATTGTTAATATTTTATAATGAAAGTTTCATCATGACAGCAATTTGACATAAAGATTAAGTGAACCAAATTTGAACCATATGGGTATATTTCTTGTAATAATAAGATCCCTTCAGAAAAAGGTTTAATTTTTAATATTTTATGATGACCACTGGTCCATAGTAGCAATTTTGCATAAAAATTAAGGACAACGAATTTGGATCGCATAGGTCTATTTTTTCGTGGTATGTAAGGTCATATAATGAAAGAAAGTCTAATTAACTGTGAGGAGAACTGAAAAATAAAAAAATTTGTAGCAAATAAATTAACTTTGCAAAATTTGATCACGCCACGGGATGTCGTGGCCATCCTCCAATATGTGGGCTTTCATGAAAGGTATGCCTTTGCATGAAAATAACATGTAATTTTTGCTCTAACATTGCCAAAACGAGTGAATAATTGGGTTAGGCGAAGTGGTATTGACTACCTAATCGTCAGCCCTGCCTGACTATAATCACCTTACTTTTTTTTAAATATCTTTACTATAGAGCTTTGTGTACCATTCCAAGTTACAGATAAAGAAGTGAGTGATTAAACAGCATAAGATTATAAATTCAGACTCCGTATTCAAGGTTAAGTAGTGTTTTTGAAAGTTGTCCTTTTGACAAACTTTCGGACAAATCCAAGAAAACATTTTGTAACATTTGATATCTGGTTATTATACAAATAGCGTAGAGAGAAATTGTAGGTAAGTGAAACAAAAATATTCGTCTTCCTTTAAAGCAAGATTTAAACGTTACCCGATCATCGACCACTGCAATAATAATATACAAACATCGTTCTCTCCTTTCCTATCCCATCGTAAATAAGACCATATGAATAACAATTCTCAATAGCTCAATGCTTCCCAACACTCTTTCGTACATTCTCATTCGTAAATACAAATAAGGACATTTTAATTGACTTTCATATGGAAGCCAATTAAACGCGTTAATCTAAGCGTAAAGATAAATGTACTGATGTTAAATGTGTGCATGTGCTCGTACAATGTTGTGATTATGCTATAAATATATGCGGGAGGGTTTGGTTGTAATCGTTATGTTTCAAAAGTAACATGCGTGGTGGACGTTTAATTTTGCAATGTAATACCGCAGAAAATGACAAAACCTGAAGCTTATTGTGAAGGCAAATGGCATTAGGGGGACTGAACATGGCATGGACATAAAGGATCTAAGTAGATGAATACAAAAATCATCTAATACGATGGAAAATATGTGTTGGTGTTAAAGGACAAACACTCATACAATAAAAAATAAAATCAAATAATGCCAGCAAACGCGCGTAAGGTTGGAATTTTTAATTAAAAATACTTAAATTACACATGCGAATCTCCATTCCAACGGCCAACGTGCTCAACTCCTTTCATTTCAAATACGGCGCAAATATAATACATATAACAACAACAAAAAAATATTAAAGCATTGAGCGCACTTCTAATCAAATTATTATGTTTATTTCAAAATTTATATATATACACACAAAGATAGATCAATAATTCCCGAGACTGGTACGCATATGTAGTCTAATAAAGAGAAAGATAAGAAGAAAATGTAACGTTTTTCAAAAGTGCCAGCTTAAGTGTCAAAACTCCGATTATTTGTTTACGAGCTACGGTAGTTTTATTCACGCTATTTTTATTATTTTGAAGATAATGGAAAAGTGCGTATTTCGTGCGTTAATTAAACATTACACCTTAATGACAATAATACCGTTCAACTTCAGCACTTCCTTGAAGAGTGTCATGGTGATAGTTCTCCGTCGATCCTATGGACAACGGTCATGCTTATCTAAGTAGGGGTCCAGAGGATGTAGTAGCAGTAGGAAACATAAAAAAAATACTAAAACTTATTCTTGATAACTGGAAAATAAAGCTGAAAAAGATAGCTTCCGATCTAAAGATATTAAAAGGCAGCATATTCATATTCATGTTTTTGTGAAAGGTATCGCACTTATATACACCAAAATAAAAACATTAAAGTGTTATTGCACGTTTTCCGGCAATGAAATATAAATACTGCATAGATCTCATCGATTGAAGTTCGAATTGCCGCCACATCCATCCCAATTTCCAGATACGGTCCCCAGCCACTGTTGTCTGTTTGCAAGACTTAAAATGACGTGCCAGGAAAAAAGGTTCAGAACAAACCATAAGGTTGTTTTTAGAAACTGGGGTATACATTGAAGCTCCTTCTATCGAGAGGACGCTGATATGTTTGACAAGCGTTAGACTGTTTCTAACAATCTTCAAGAAGACTGTGATAACTGTGAGAGCGCTGACAAAGCGCAATTTTGAGAAAAAGAACAATTTCTTTTTACTATTTAGTCCGGGGAATTATTGATATAGCATGGATATATCACATATATACGTACATAGTTGTATTTATATATACATGTACGTTTATATATATATAATTTTGCTTGCATATCGACTGACAATAGAAAATTTGCATTTTTCGCTTCGATAATTGAATTGTTTTTTACACCGTCGCATACAAAACCCAAAAAAAAAATGATTAAAATAAAAAAGACATACTAATTGGGTCTGGCCGAACACTATAATACCTATCATTTACGCTAATAACTATAACAAACCACATTTTGAAGTATAATTTTCTTATAAATGTATGAACGGAAGTTTATTATCTTTTTAACTAAATTTTCAAATAGGATACATTTATGTTATGTCGCATAATCTCATTAGAATATTTTAGATCGTATTCGTATTAGTTAAACTATTTAAATAAATTCGACCTCAAATTTTGCACGATTACCATGCATCTCTTCTAAGAATAATATTAATCAAGTTCTTCTTATCGAGGTGTAGGGATTGAACATTCATCGTCTTCTAAGTCACATTAGTTGGTTTTACCCTAAACAGTAGCAGAGAAAGACAATATAAAAAGAAAAAACAAAAATGAAAAATAACTTAAAAAATGTTGCCCGCAACTATTTAATTCGATTTAAGTAGCGTCAGTAACCTAGTTAAGCTAAATGGCGATATTTTCACTGATAAAATGCAATTTTAAAGGTAAGAGCGATGCACGTACACTTACAGTGCGAGAGGGGCGTTAAAATAGGCTACAGATTTTAATACAAAAAGCTTGTACATACTGCCCCCTTGAATTGTTCTTGTCTTCTTGTAAATGACTTTAAATCGTACTAAAAAAATATATGTTGTATCCTTCTCTCTGCTCAGTTGCAATCCCTTCCATCAGCAATGCGTGGAGTCCATCAGAAAAGCAAAGAGCGAACGATGGGAGACATACATACATTTTTAACTTGAAACGCCTTAAAACTCTCGGTCGCAAGGTCTCTTTACTTTATTTGAAAGCTTTTACATTATATTTATCTCTCTCCGGATTTATAAGACAATCGTTTGCAACTCATAAAGATATATGCATAGAAGACATTTGGAAATATATACTTTTTTTTCTTATCTGGCTCAGCTTACCTTAAGTTTGAAAATCCATGAAATTGATCCATGGGTTTGTGCACAATTTTGAAAAAATTGATCCTCTCCTTCACAATTTAACGCGGCAAAAAATCCATAATATTAAGGTACACTGACTGTATAAACCATTTAAGATTGAATTTTTTTGTTTACGAATACATATTTTCATTCTTTTTTTTTTTAAACATGACCAATCACTCAGGGTATTATCACTACTATTGTAACAAAGCGACAGTCGGAAAGAAGAGACGATGGTGTATGCCCAATCGATAAGTGTTAAGTTCATCGACTGAGCACTCACTATAGCTACTACTAAATAAAATTCTAATCCACTTGAGATTTGAATCCACGAACACTGACTTGGTAGTCGCGAGCATACATGTTGGCCAATAGCTTTCTTTAGCTTTCTACGAGGATACAGACTAGAAATAGTTCCCCGTTGGGTTTTGCCTCAACGCTTGACTCCGTCGAAGTATCAATAATTGACGCCAGACGCACGAGTGAACAAACAATCTTAACTGATTTATATATCGTTCGGTTTTTTTATTTTATCAATCTTTTCTCTCTCTCTCTCTCAACAGCACCAGAAAGGTATTTCTATATCCTGGGCACTTATCGTATTGAAGTTACCATAGGTACATTTCATAAGCTCTTTATAAATGTAAATAAAAATGTTTTGCTTTTTATATCGATATTCAAACAACAACAAAACAAAAAACTCAAAATGATTATTACTTTGTTTTGAAAGAAACAAGAGCACAGAGAATTTTCATAATATTCACTTTATGTTCATTTTACTGCAAACAAGCTAACTGTTTATTTCATCACCAGCATATGAAAAGGACTTAACTGATATTTTTCCTAAAAGCTAGCTCTCTTTATAAATTCGTATCACTTCTGCGCTAGCAAAAGTATTTTATTATGAATACGAAACATTAGTGATCATAAGGTTTTTATTTCAATCTCTTAGTAAATGAAAATTTCATTTTAATATCTTTGCAACTCTTATAATATTTCTTATGCCCTTTAAGCTTTTCGATTTTAATAAACACTTCAAATTAAATTTTTTTTTATGTTTTCATGAGAATAACTTTTCAATAAAATTTGAATCTCCTTAGGTATGACTATGTTATAATTTTTTTTAAGTTAAGCTGAAATATTTTCTACTTGAAACAAAAATGAAAAAAAAAAAGAAAAAAAAGGAACGTAAATAACTTCACACTGGACAGATGTTACAGTTAAATATAAAACATTTTTAAACTCTTACTTATGGCTTTTATACTTTTCCATTTAATTTTCGCCTATCTCGGATATCAAATTAAACCGTCCCTACTTTAAGAGCCCGCCTGTTTTTTCATCGTCCAGTTGAGTGAATAGTATTCTTTAAGCAAAAATTTAATTAAAATTTAATAAGCTTGTGGCTAGCGTTAATTTTGCGGCTAAACTACATCAAAAGAATAGCAAATAATGGACGAGAAAAGGTCACAGCCTATTGTTTTACTTATACCAGAATATGGAGATATTTTTCAGTTTGAAGACAATTTTTTGAAGCAAAGTAAAGAAAAATAAGAAAAAACAAATAAATATATTAAAAAATTTTTTTTTTTAGTTGGACATTAAGTGGTTAAAGAAAACATAGCTGAGAATCCTTATATTTAAAAATGTAAGGCGGAACATAAAGAGAAATATTTTAATTTGACGCAAAATAATTTTTTGTATTGCACCTTTTCTTCACTATTCGCATAGAAGCGAATAATTTGCAAAAGTATGAAAGAGGCAAAAGCAAAATTTATTGAACAAAATTGCATCAAAATTCTAAAAAAATGCATGCGAATAATTTCTTCAAATATTAATTTGTAAGTAGTCTTGCTTTTCTCTCTCTTCGGAAGAGAGCCTGTAATGGAAATCTTTTTGCATGAGTGCAACCACTGCAAGATCAAATTAAACTTAAACGCTTACAATGAGGACGACTTCAGTGATTTCGGGTATTTCCGTGATCTCAACTGAAATAATGCAAAAGACATAAATTCTTAGTAAAAAAACAAAATGTCACCATTAATATATTTATAATATCGTGATTTCAGTAAAATCACTTTAAAATCCTAAAGTGTTTACGTCTTAATATTTCTACGTAATCGCTTGATTTATGTCATTAAACCGATATCTTCATTTCATATTTTCCTGTATTTTACGATACACTTTTATAATTTTCCTTAAATAGCTTTACATTTTACATTGCAAAATTGCGTGACTTAGCAATTACGCGATTTTCATAAATTAAACAAAAGTCTGAATTTTCTGTTAACAGGTTCTCAATGCTCGCACCATGTGTTTATATGGAAATGAAAGACGATTGACATGAATCATCTAATGTACTAGAAAACATTGCAAACGTCTCGACCTTCGTATGAAATCATTTGACAAAATCAACGAAATCACCCGCATTTTCTACCCCATCTTACGAATATAATTTTCCATTCAAAAGAGCTGATCAGCACGGCGGAGAAACGTTCCCCTTTAATCACAATCTAGCTGTATTTGTAACGAAGTATATTACTCCTTACAAACTTAACACACTTACACTTACAAATTTAATACACCTACGCGACATATTACCGTAACAGTGCCTATATAATATATCGATCAATAATTCCCGTGGCTAATGGATGGTTGTAGTCTCTCATGAAAAAATGCAATTTATTTTTATACATTCTTATAAATTTCCGCTCCTCGATACGGTCCGTATCACTAGATCGTGGATATTGAAAAGAAAATCCACTTCAAAGTTCTATTATATTCCTAAATGTAGGATTATTTACAATTTATTTTTAGCCATACTTTTTGACTGCTCAACACAACTATTCTTTACAACTAGTCTTACTAACTCTCTCTTCCGCAGATATTCTACTTATATACATTTTTACAAGCGTTTTATTATACCCAAAATTCATGGTTTTATTTTTAATCGCTGTCTGCTTTTCCGCTAATCGTTTTCATCGGCCGGCAGCTGCATGACGCGCCGCGAACGTGCGTTTGGTTTTTCCCGCTTTTAGGGATTTTATTATTTGGGAAAATTACTTAGCTGTAATGAACTAGATTTGGGATTTCCGTAACAATATTTTTCTCAGCACATGATACCTATTAAAATTGCGTGTCATTTCGGCCATTTCGGCTTACAAGCCATATGGTGATTTTAATGACGCTCTTTGTATTATTTTGAAAAGAAATTCGAGTGTTGAAAAAATTACCATTAAAGCTCAGTATAGGGCCCAGTTGTTATGGCAGTAAATGGCTCAGTTGTTATGGCAACTCTTCTTGGTCGGAAACAACAATTTGTAGCTGATTTCCTAGTTTTAAGTCTGTCGTAAATTAGAGCCGATAGCCTGTGTTGCTAGTGCTCAGTGTCTTTTTATTTAGTCTACGAATTTACTTCATTAGTCTAAAATTATAATAATAATAATAATAATAATAATAAATCTGTCATACAGTGGTGACGATGACAATAGACGCCGTAAGGAGGTGTTTCTATCGAAACCTTAAGAAGTCAGTCGTACAAATTGTTAGTAATAATCAAAAACTCAAAAGTTGTGGGAGTTAGTGCACATAGCGAAAATATCAATAGTCCGTATGTTCGCCGATTTGCGTTAAAGTTGCTGATTGCATTACTGTTACTAAAAAGGCTTTGTTAATGAATAAACCGAATTTAAAAAAAAATAAATAAATCGATAAATAAGCAGACGATTAGTATTTACACTACGCCATATGTATTTAAAACATCGCACAAGTTTTGAAATTTTACAAAGTGCAGGAGTGCTCCATTGTCTGAGAGTTTTAAGCTTGTATGGGAGGCTTGTGAATTTTATAGACTTCAGAAATAGGGGAATTAGTTTAGAATATATAAACGATCTTATCCGAGTATGGCGTCGTAAGATAAGACCGGATTAATTAAATACAATATAACTATTTTTTGTACGAAGCACGATGCAAATACCGGGAAAAAAATCCATCTGGAACCCAAAGATTTAGCAAAAGTAACACCTACCCTGCTGTGGCCTCGCAAATCGAGCCTAATGACCCTTTAACTCCAACTCCTTCCAATAACAAACCTGTTCTATTATCAGCCAAAAGCCATATTGCAAAACCAGATCCACCACCTGCCAAAAATAATGTTGAAAAAATCAACGCAACAGCAAATATTGAGAAAATTAAAACAACAACGCGTATCCTAAAAGCTAATAAACTAAATTCCCCAGAACCACCAGCTCTCAACTCTAGTCAACAAATTACAAGTTGTAATGAATCCGATCTGCCATCCCTTAATCAACCGGCAATTTTAAATTATTCACGTGTGCCCACTCGTTGCACTTCAAATCTACGCAACCACCCAAGTACAAATTATTCTGCTGGTAAGAACAAATTATTCCCGCAAAATTGCTGTAGCGACCTTCCTGACGGAGACGATGACATGGAAACTTAACCGATTTACCACTGTCTTTCCATGTCACTACAATTAAATAAAGGTTTTAAAATTCTACAATGGAACATTAAAGGACTTATTAATAATTTTGATGAACTCCGTTCACTAATAAATGATTTTAATCCAACCTTTATATCCTCTTTTAATCCTATCCCACCCAAATCATATATTGGATACTTCACGAATGCTGATCAAAATTCATATTCTCTTTTAGCTCAAACATACAAGCCGTAGCGATACAAATAATCTTAAACATAAAATTTACAGTGCTTTCGCTCTATCTCCCACCTTCGCAATCATTTTCTCAGCAAGAACTCTACAATTTATTCTCCGTACTTTCCCCTCCACTAATTGTATGCGGGGACTTTAACACCTGGAATACCATGTGAGTGAACAACACTCGTGGTACTGTTTTGGAAAAGGCCTTAATTCAACGCAACCTCTGCATTTTGAATGATGGAAAACCAACGCACTTTTCAACTCATCACATATTTCACATATTGATTTAATATGTTGCTCTCCC
>KK499851.1:0-83306 GCA_000688715.1 Glossina pallidipes | reverse complement strand
AGATACATTGCAGGAAAAGTTAAAGAAAAAATTACAGAAGGAAATCTACAATACCATCATCAACACTACTCTTCTATTAACCTTCAATTAATCCCACCTTTATATCCAACAAATGTTGAGAAAATCAAGATCCAAACATTTTCGAGAATTCGCCTTGGGCATACAATTGCAACTCACCAATGGATCTTGAAGAAGTTTTCCTCCCCAATCTGTAGTTGTTGAGAAATTCTTACTATAAAGCACATTCTCTGCGATTGCCTTAACTTTTCGTTGGCTAGAAGTATTGCACTTAAAACGATTAATCCTTTGGACTTTCTAAAAGCAGCTTCAGAACAGAATTCAATATATTACTTTATTAAAACTACTAGGCTCAATATCTAATGTAATTTTGTAAATTAGAGCCGATAGCCTGTGTTGCCAGTGCTCAATGTCTTTTTGTTTAGTCTAAGAATTTATTTCATTAGTCTAAAATTATAATAATAATAATAATAATAATGATTATTATTCAATAAAAAGTTAGCGATCCTATTCTCAAATTAAATATATCCATGTAGTAATGTAAGGTTTGATTCTTATCAAATAATGTGTTTTTAGTACCATACCGTACTAGTACTGGAGTGAGCATATATTCGCCGAATTGCTCCGAAGGCACTCAGATAATGTTTTAAGTGACTTTGACAAGTTTTCTAGGAGATTCTTGCACTCGACTTTGCGTCAGTTGATTGCTGTCAGTGAAAACTAATAGACGTTTGCGTAGTTTGTTATATATACATATATATAACTGTTTGGTGTTTTTCGACTTGCACAAAGAAAAGAAACTTTGGTGTGAGATATTAATAGAGTGATTTTGAGCCTTTTAAGGTGAAGTTGTTGAACCGTCCTTTTTGCATAGATCTTCAATGCGGAATTATTGCTAAAAGTGATTTATAGCTTTTCTGAAGACTAAATGTTTTTAATATACAGTTATTAATAACTGGAAATGCGTAATTCCAAACATTAGTTGCTGTGAGTGAAAAAGTTGAACGTCATTTTTGCTGCTCTTTTAAAATTGCTCTCGCCATTTGTAGGGGTGGGAGTTGTTATCCTACATTTTTAATTATACATAAATTTAAATCTAACAATTCGTCTTGCATACTATACTAATGCACTAAGTGAGATATTTTAATACATCTCATAATTAGTGCACAACGTGGAAGGGTAAGAAAAATAATACAAGTCCTAAAACTGTTGTGGGGGGACCGTCCGAAGGAATGACGTTGTCTGACGATGAGATTATGGTGACGAAGTGTGGCCAGAAGGCCTGTTCACTAAAAGGGGTTGTGCAAATCGTAACTACAGTATGTCCGATGTGTAGGACAGCGACACTGCGGTTGAATTAAGTATATGCCGTAGCAATTCAATGTCTATGGTTTCGTGTTACATTTGGGGCGCTGGCTAAAACCAGCCATGTGGTTTCATCTGCTATCATCGTCCATGTAGTGAGCGCGGCAGCTTCCGCGACTAGCAGGTTAGTGCGTGCAGAGGAACGGAATGTTGCTGCAGTGTCGGTGGATGACGTGAAGGCGATTACTACTTGCCTTCAAAAATGCGTCCTTTCACCGAACAATGTTTCGCTTCAGGCTGCCAGCGAGCTCCTTGGACTTAGGTGGCGAATAGGAGGCGATCTTCTTTGTATTGTCCGTTGAAAATGGGCGCCTTCGAGGCCGCCTCCAGTTATTAAAGCTGCACGGACCGTTGTACCGCCATTGCGAGTGGAAGCCTGGTCTGTGCTTGTTCGCAGTGAGAACACTGCGGACACATCTAAGGAGGTGGTTAAAAAGATGGTAGAGCAGATGGGACCGACGTTGGGCGTTAGGGTTCACGGTATTATGCCCGCCTGCGGTGGTGGAGCTGTAGTCCGTACGCCATCCGCTGCGGAGAGGGAATTCTGAAGGATTCTGGGCAACGCAAAGTTTGTGGAAGTAGGTCTTGACGTTTCTGGTGTGAAAAATTAAGCCAGAGAGTTTTGGTTCAGTCCACCCATCCGAAGCTAAGTCCGTCCGTTTTTATGGAAACCATGTACATATGCTAACAGTAACACGAATATTATTTTGAAAGGCTGTAACACTGCTATGGATTGTGTTTTGCGCGCTGGGAGGGTGTACGCTGAGTGGATGTCGTTACTGGTACGGCCCTTCGATAAGGTACCCACGTGCTACCACTGCCTCAGTTTTGACCGTACGGTCAAAATGCAGCGGGTGAGGAGCATCTTTTGTCGACACTGTGTTCAAATTGACTACAGATATAGTGTGTGTACGACGCCGCACACTGCAGAAACTGCGAGTGTAGGGGGCTTGCGGCGGGTCACCTTATGATGTCTTCCGCATGTCCTGAATCGGATAGGATGGTTGCGCGGATGGCAGCTCGCCATTAAAGTGGCCTTGCTCATACTTCAAGATAACTGCAATCGCAGTTATAATGCGTTGTGCGAGAACGGCCAGTGTATGCGTGAGTTAGGCAATGGGGTAGCGTTGGCGCAGAAGCCGTGGGTATGCGGTGGCAGGCGCAAGCCACTCTGCTGTCATTGTGAATGATGTGAATGTAGAAGCCATACTTGCCCTGGCAAGTAGTCACGGCGTTTGTATGTCCGTTGAAGACCCGTACGAAAGGTTGTTTTGTTCAAGCCTTTATTGTAAGTTCAATCAGGAGCAGCATGACTATCTTAGATATATGGAGTCGGTGTTGCTACTTTCTACTGACACCCCATTGATCCTGGTTTATCAAAATGCCACAACGAGTTTTTGGCTTAAAAGGTGAAGTGTTATCTGCGTGGTGTATAACTAGAAGCGTCCAGGTGTTAAATAAGCGGAGTGAATGGTTTACTTTTCATGGTCCAGTTGGGGCAAGAGACGTCGATACCACTATTGCCAATAACTATGGGACTGTGTTTGAATTTTCATGGGTAGTAAAAGATGGGTAGGGTGTTATTAATCAGCATGTTATTAAAGTGGTAATGAGCTATACCTCGGCCGCGTCCATCGACGTTAGCGTCAATTGTTGGCGCACTTTCGGGATAAACTGGAACACCTACGAGATCCTTATTCGGCAAGCGGTCACCGCCGCTTGGGGATTTTAGAGTAAACCTTTGATAAACAGGTATATCACGTAACTGAATCGGTCTGGATTGTCAACGTCTTGCTCCTCGAGAGATGCCGTAAGACAAATCAAAGAAGAGTAAAGTGGTGGACACGTAGCCTCTCCGAGAAAAGAAAGGCCGTCCTTCATCTTAGATGGCAGCATTGACGGAATAACGGGAGAGATGTCTAAAGCCATCTGGAAGGTTATTCCTAATTGCCTTTACACGACTTATTCCCTCTGTCTGTCTAAAGACTATGTTCCACTGAATTGGAAAATGGCAAATGTTGTCGTTTTTCTGAAGTCAACAGATACCGTGAGGAGTGATCCTTCGTCTTATCGGGGTATCAGTTTTCTTCCAGTGCTTGGAAAAGTTCTGGAGAGGATAATGACAGAGAGGCTTCAGATGATTTCCATTCTTAGTCTGTCTGATAAACAGTTCGGCTTCCGCAAGAATCTCCGTGCGGAAGACGCCTGGCTACATGTGCAGATATGTGTCAGGGATTGTAACGATAAATATGTCTTAGACATATTTATTGACTGTAAGCGTGCGTTTGATCCTATCAATTGGAATAATACACTTGCCAGGCTGGGAGAGGTAAATTGCCTGAAAATTAAACTCTGAGCAAGCTATTTCTCTCAGAGACAAGCTTGCGTTGTCGGCAGAAGCGACATTGTCTTCAGGGGTATGGTTAGAGATTGTGGACAAGAATCCAACAGTGGACTATTTACATGAAACATTATGATGGATCGTTTATTAAGGCAGCAAGAAGGCATGTGTGGCGAAGTCTTAATAGTATCTAGAGGAGTCTGCTCTTACTTGACGAGCTAAGGACTCAGGATGTAGAGAGATTAAATTCTACGGAGCGTAAATCACTATTAAAGGAACGTGTCCGTGCCTAATGGGATTCATGTTGGGATAATAGTGAGAACGGTAGAGTTACTTTTAATTTTATTCATGATGTGTCCTTTGTAGAAAATCACCTGCGTTTTAGCTTTAGCCTACATCTCATAATTTTACTAAAGGGGCCACGGATCTCTGAATGCATTTTTGCGCAAAAGAGACCGTTCTGAAACTAGGGCTTGTCTATGAGGTGGTCTGTCAGAAGATTATGAACACATGTTGCTGGTGTGCCACGCGTACTATGTATTCAGAGACTTAGAGACTTAGAGGGAGTTAAACTAGTTCAAGGTACCATTGATTGTAGTCTGCCTCCCTCTACTCCTCACACGATAGCTGCACTGAGCGTGTTTGCGTCTGGTGTTTCCCTCAAGCGCCGTCTTATTCGGCGAGGTTTGGGTAACACTGTCCAAGCTCGGCTTATCCATAGTTTATTTCACTAGCACTGATTTACTGGGGAGTGAACCCCATGGGGCTCTATAAGTCGTACCAGAGGCTACTCCTCGATCTTGTGTGACATTGTGAGAGAAACCCCTTTCCACGTTTCCTTGCATTGCTATGGTTGTTTGAACTCGGTTTGAGCTTTGCTCACACATCCTCATAATGGTATCGTTTCCCTTATTAAACGAGAGAGGTTGGGATAAGTCTCCTCCGCCCAGTGTCCATGCGCATTGTATTGACTGGCTCTTTACTCCTGCAGCTTCTTATGCAGATTCTATCCCATGCCGAGCTTCAGGTCGTATGGGACCTGAGGGAAAGTCTGACCGAAGGCTTTTATTATTCTTCTTTTATCACTTGTTTTTCTTCTTTAACTCCAGTAATCCTTGGGGCGCTGAGTGTGCTTTTCCACACTTCGGGCACAGTGGCGTTAAACCTTCACGGCAGGTAGCCAGGAGACATATATCTCTATGTACTTTGAGTGTGCTTATGTTATCCTCAATCAACTTTTTTTATTTTTGTTTGTAACGAACTCAGGGGAGCTTTAGAGTTAGAGGTAGAGTTTCTAAATATTTTTTGTGGCTTTTCTAACGGATTTCTAACGATTTTTGGGCTAATAACCAAAATTTTTAAAAGTTTTAATATCATTTTTGATGTTGGTGTTTGCGTCTATCCGTCAGGTCCCTTTTATACGAAGACAAGTTGTCATTACTAGTGTAGTTTGTCTACCATTTCTGAAGTTTAGACACAGGCAAGTTTTTAAATTAACCCTGCTGGGCCCGCTACGATGAGAAGCAAAAAAAGCGCGCGCTTTACTCATCCTTTTATCTGAGCAATATCCATAGGTCAAACAAAGCTTACATAAGGAGCTATAAAAATATAAAATGTCATTGCGCAGGACGTTACTCGTTTCTAGCGAAAATCGCGCAATTACATATCTTTGTAGTAAAGGCGAAACATCTAGCAGGTTTTTGGCGTAGGAGCGCGTGATCTGATTCCAGTTATTCAGCCAAGCCGATATAACACTCTTTTCTCGACCGGTGAAGAGGATGGAAATGATAGACAGGATTGTCAAGAGAAGCTTAGAACTCATTGTGTTCATAGACAAAGAAATATGGTTTATCAGTGAGTCCTCCTCTACCCAATACCATGAATGTCTCAAATGAGTAGAACTCAACATTTGATGCGCTCTTGTCATGTTACAAGCGGTTCTCATATTTTATCGCTCTATGAAGTCTAAAGAAGGAAGAAAACGTATTTGTGTACAAACGACACATTAAACAAAATGAAGTTTTACTACCTACCTACAGTTTAAAAAAAAATTATTTATTGCTGAATGAATTTTTGCTTCCCACAGTTTTTTACTTTGGCGGGAGGAAAGATTTCGTATTTAAAGTTTTCCTTAAAGAACGTTGCCGTGAACCTACATTTAAAAATGTACATTCGTCATATAAAAGAAAAACATTAATAGAGCGAATTTAATTTATTTACACCCTTCTATGTTTCATCCTCTCCAATTCTCTCCATCCTACACTGTATACTCATTTGCCCACAATCCTGCATTTTCAAACCGTTTAGACACTTATTTATATATGTTTTTCAGCCAGGGAGTGCAAAGATTTCACAAAAACTAATGACACTACAGTGAATAATTTAAACAGGCAATATAGCAAAGGGCAATATAGTATAAAAAATAAGATTTACTAGATTTTTAAGCACAGCGGTGTATAAAAGGATAAATACCTGTATATATGCGAGGACCCATTAAGGGTTTACAAAGAATGAAAGAGAGAGAGAGAGAGAGAAAGAGAGAATGAAAACAGGCTCCTCAGAAAACCCTGTATAGGCGAGCACGTGTATAGAACTCGACTATGCGTCATTCAGACGTAAGTGTCTCACTGATGTACGAAGTTGCGTTATTGGTTCAATAATTTGTACTTAATGCGAATTGGATACAATAGGCAGAATTTCACTTATCATCATATTTTCATTTTTGCGAACGAGAGAATGCATACGGCAGGTAAAACTCAATTGAACTGACGGATAGATGGACAGGTGGACACACGCACATGCTTTGCTGGTTTAGCTACATATTGGGTAGAGGAGGCACATTTTTGTACAAGTACTAATAATATTGTGCATGGAAAATATGTTCAAATTTTTATAGGTATATTTGCTGCAGTATGCGAGTGAGAGCAAAATAACCATCTTTTTGTGAGTATAACAAAAACTTTCGAAAGTATCGATTGAATCACACTGGTGGTGGTTTTTTAATTGCCATATCTGCTGCAGCCACGTCCTGCTCATTTGAATTTCCTACTTCTGCTTGAATTGACGTTGAATTTATTGCTATTCGGGCGTGACCGGAAAAACCTATTGATATCATTATTGCCTTGGAGGACTTTAATTAGCCAAAGTTTTTGGTGTTATAGTGATAATTCTGGCTGTATGGTCCGCACTTCAACATATTATAGAGCTATTGTGTTTTTCAATGAATTATTTGATCATAATTTACTTCAATACAACCGTAGTCCTAATTGTAAATACAGACTGATAGATCTTTGTCTTGCCAATTTGCCGGATAAAGTTGTAAATCGCTGTCCACCTTTTAGTTTATCTGAGAATCCGTATCATCCAGCGATTTGTATTTCCTTTTATTACAGGGATGGTGGTCCGTTGAACTACTCTAACGTGCCAAATCCAACTTTCTCCAATAAACATTATAATTTTAATAAAACCAACATTTTACTGCTTAAATCTCATCTTTCATACATTATACTCGATTTATCTCCCGGGAATATTGAAACCTTGTTGTCACCATTTTATAATCTATTAAACCTAGCTACTTCTGCATCCGTTCCGATCAAGCAGCTCCGCCCTCGAAGCAGATGCCCGCCATTGTTTAGCAAGACAATTAACTATTATAAATATAACAAAAGCAAACTTTTCAAAAAATTTATGAAAAGTGGTTGTGTTGCAAGGCATAGATTTAATTATCTCAACCACCAATATTATTACAAATACTTTCAGTTGATAAAGTCCTCACTGCTTGTTAATCCTAAATATCTTTTTAGATTTGTCAATTCCAAAAGAAAAATCTCCATATATCCTTCCCATGTTTCTTTCAATGGCTCTGAGTCGTCTGATGATAATGAAACCTCAAATTTCTTTACCGGAAACTTCAGACGAAATTTTTCAACTGCTGATTCCTATTTAACCGTTAACTGTTCGTACCTGACATTTAACTCGATTTCGGTTCCTTACTTGGTCATTTCAAAAAACGGGGTTTGGTCTGATAGCATTTCATCATGTATACTCAAATTATGCTCCGACCAGCTATATGGTGTTATTTCAAAGGTTTTCAATAGATCCTTGAAATGAGATGTTTTCCTTACTCTGCTTCACAAATGTGGAAATAGATATCACGTTGGGAATTATAGAAGCATTGCCAAGTGAAGTGTTTTATCCAAATTGTTTGAGTGAACTAAGCTTTTATTTGCATAACATATCATTCAGGGTTTTGTTTAACATCATCACCTCGGATCAATGTCCCGTAACTTCTGGCGTCCCTCAAGACCGCCACTTAAGGCTCCATTTATTTAATTTATACAGCAATGATCTCCCCTCGGATTTTTATTATTCTATACATTTTTTCATGAATTTTTGCAATGAATTTTTTGCTTTTTTTTATGTTTCTATGGATTTTTTCATTTTCACTCTTCACAAATATGCATTCGCATTATACTTTTTACAGTGCAGTTAGATTATTTCGACTATATGTGTACATGAGTGGGCTTTCCCAAATTGTGCATGAGATGTGTAACCAACAAATAAATCCTTCAGTAAATTCTAACAAGTATTTTTTAGTATTATTTATTTTGCTTTCGAGTTTTTTTTTAGGTCTAGAACCAATCTACTATTTTTCCCTTTAGCCAATGTGTTTTTTACACGAATTGTTTACACGAATTTTCTGCAAACGTATCCATCGTGTAAAATCGGAGTTCAGTGTATAATTACATTTTGCCGAATATGAACATCGTTCGTTTATTGTCCTCTTCAGTTTATGTTCAATTGGACTTTCGGACTCACGCAACTTTAACTAAAAATTGAGAATTTATTTTTCACTTCTTACGATTTATTTATTTATTTGAGCAAAAGAAGTTCTTTCAGCTTGGCAACGTTTTGGAATCATATAACTACGTAGCTTTTTTAATATTTCCTCTAAGGTTTTCTTGCTTCACTTAAATAGGCGAATTCATATATCGTTAAGATTTTGGACTTTTGCTTACAGCCAACTTTGCGACCTGTTTACCATTGCTTCTGTTTACCACTGTCGTTGGTTTTCATATCTTTAAGTGAAGTATTTTAAATAGGCATCAGAGTTTTGGATGCCTACTCCTTTTAAATGCCGCTAGGATAACAAATAGACACGAGATCTAAGTGAATGTTGTTAAATATTCACAATTGACTTATACACAGCAAGCGAAAAAAATAAAGTAGCTTTTTTCATTTCCAAAAAAGTACTCAGATTCGTCATTGAAACAGTACAAAATCTTAAGCTTATCTGCTTCCTTTACAAAGTAGCTTTCAACGACTTATCACGCTGATGATTCAAATGAATGCACTACATATCATTACATAAACTTATCATTATTTAAAATTTTAGTTCAGTTTTCCAAAATTCTATGTTTTTCGAACTTGCGATCTTACGATTTATGGTCGATATTGATTAAACAATCCGAAAAGATGTTCATAACGAAGAAATAGTCGAAAAACTTCACAGACTCATGAGAATTAATCAAAAAAAAATAATATAAATTTTTGCTTATTCGATACATGTGTATAACTGGTGCAAGTGATTTCAGGATAACCCAAAATCAAGCTCGCCAATTAATAGAAATCGCAATCGTTTGACGAAGCAGCCCAGTTTGACTGACTTGATGAGATTGAAGGCATGGCCATTTTGGTAAAAGTTTGAAACGAAAGCATCTTTGCCCGCGTGCAAGTATATATACTTCAATATCCCTCCCATCTGCCCAATTTTTCTACGTATATGTAACTATTTCCTATTCTCTAAAATCGAAATGAAAAAAAAAAAAAGGATTTATGATAATTTTGTACAAGTACAAGAAACAGCGGCGTAAGCGACAGAAGCCTTTTGTTTAAATTTGTCTAGTGATGTATTGATGTGGAAGAGCTTTTTATAACAGAAAGTGAAATTTTATTAAAATAACTTTCTGCTTTTTTTTTTTCATTTAAAAAGTTGTATACCCGCACTTATACTTAGAAAACTGTAATCAATTTATAAATTGTTTATTTAAGTTATTTGAAACATTAGTTTTGATTATAACAGTCATGAACATGAGTACAGGTTATTAGGTGGAATAGTTTATCATCTTGCCTTGTGAAGAAAGAAGGTAATGCTTGGCAGGTAAGCATAGCATATTAGCTCAGAATTGGCATTCGAAAAGCCAACATATTTCACACGTAAATATGGTGCATCAAAACCAATTACGAATTACTGGTCTGCTTGGATAAAAATTGTGGGCCAGTATAACCCGCTGTTAGTAATTACCATTAATTCGTAGAAAGAGAACATGCGGTAAATGCGAACAATGTCGACACAAACCATACTGAAAAATCATTATGTTCTGCATAAAGCTGAAAATTTTGCTTAAGAAATCGCAATGAAGTCAAGATTTCTATAGTAAATTAGGTCCGCGGAAATTTCAAAAAATTCAACTTACACAAAAACTTTTTAAGAAGGTTATTAACAACTGCTTATCAGTGAAATTAAGATTAACAAATTTCTTGTTCCCACTCTCTGTATAAAAATCAACTAGCTCTACCTACAGCTTAGTTGACGCTAAGATGTAGGCATCTCGATTTCGTACGGATCCGCAAAGGTAGTCTCAGTATGCATACATCGCGAGGTAGGTCGCAATTTAAATCTTAGTGCCGTAGAGTTATTTTGGTTGTAGTTTGGTCGGTGAACACTTTCGGTCGGTAACACTTGCCGATTGGGCACAGACACTCTAGGCTGTGGCCGCAAACTCCCTATCTCTTTCTTTTTTCTCATTTTTTTTTAACCGTCATCGTGCTACACAAATGGGGAACATGCCCCAAGTTATTGATGACATAAAACAAGAAAAAAATGTAATGGAACTTTTCTTCTTGGATTGTCATTTTGTCTAGTCTTTGATCGCATTTCAAGAATTCCAAATAAAGGGTAAGATTTTACAAAATGTTTTGCTATAAATTATCACAAATTTAATAAAAATCTCAAATCGATTTTTCATGAACTTTCTTTGTAACTTAGACATAAAGCTTAAGATGATCTTTTATCTTTTAGCTTCATTTCTTTCGTAATTCTTCTCCCTTCCTCCATCTTAGTCACCCTTTTCTAATATTAAGTTAACAAAAAGAAAAAAACCCGAATAAAAAGAAAAAATTACAAAAAGAATTCATAATTCACAGTGCACGCTACATAAACTTTACACTGATACACAGCTTAGATATGAAGAAACACTTTTCCGCTCCATTGCAGCGAAAAATAACAAATATAACCAAAAATAAATGAAAAAGGAGATATAGAGAAAAAAGAGAAAAAAAATAACAGACAAGCGATAAGTAGAAAAGGAAAATTAAGTGAAACAAAAACCGTTTTTGGTAAAACTTCTAACAATAAAATACAAATATATATAAATATATATAGCGAAAAACTGTTATAGCCGCACAGACATAAAAACCGTCGACCGGTCCCACTCATTCATAGTAAAAGACAAAGTTCAAAAATAACTTCCGTTCATTTGTTGAGACGTAGAAGTCAAGTTCAAGACGCACATATAAATGAAAGCAACACTCGTTCGGTCTTTCGTTTATTTGTTTCTTTGATAACAGTCGCTTTGGCTGGCTGCCTAACTTACGCAAGGACAAGGACAAAGACCAGTATATATGTATGTTGGTAATATATATACATCTAAATATACAGAATAATTTTCTAAATGCTTTGTAAGACTTTAAACCAGCTTAAAATGTTGCTGCAATAAAAATGATAAATGTTTAACACAAGCAATGCTAGTCGAGTACAAAACTTGAAACCAAAAAACAATATACGCGGTAAGATAGTATGGCGAAGAGGAGAGAAAAACACAAGAAAACAAGAATGCAAAAAATAACAACAAAAAACCACAACAATAACAACAACAAACACAAAAGTAATAATCATTAGAATTCATACAATATGACCGTCAAAAGAGACAGAAGAAAAGAAAATGTATATATTTTTACGAACCCGTGAAAGAACCGTAAAAGGAAGGAAAAGGAAACGCACAAATACACACATAGACACGACAGCAAAAATTCTTAAAGCAAGTTCTTGTTGTTTCAATTATTATTATGTAAATATATGAGTTGTGGGTCGATGGGTGCTCGACGAAATGCATTCGTTCAATTCATTATAAGAATAAAAGGAATCTCTTCCCTTAATTTCTATCTATCTATCTATCTATCTATCTATATATCTGTCTATCTCTCTCGCTTACTTTTCACAACGTTTGCACAGTAAATAAATTGTTAATAAACGTGGCAACAAGAAAATTTACTTCAATCCATTTGTAGTTCTTCGCACTTTTTTCTTGCATTTCTTTCCTAAAATGAGTTCTTATAAATTAGGTGGCAGCATTTGGTTGATCATTTATTTTAAACAAAAAAACCGCACTAAAAAGCTATGTACGGCTTTTAGTGAATGCTTGGTACACGTAGCATATGTCTCTTAGGAAAAACACATACTTAGAAATAAATGTTTTTATTGTTTTGCTAATTGTGGACGAGTCAAACGTTCGATACTAAGCTTGCTAAGAATTTCTGACCACTTTTAAGGTAGGTAATGTTTGTTATTTTTTGGATTTATCATAATTATCTCACGGTTTTAACAAAGCACTGTACGCATTTGTCGTGTACACATCAGCGAAACGATCTGAATCGTCATTTAAATCAATATAGATTGCGGTTTTATTAAAACATTTATATATATATATATATATATATATGTATACATATATACATATATATAATATATATAAAATATATTACAACTGTTATGTAACTGTGTAACTGTTACAAAGGTAAAATGATACGAATATGACGACATGCCTTAGCGTAGAGTATTAAAAGAAACATATATTTTATACCACGGAATAAAAGGAAGAAACAGAAATAGAAACAGAAAAACCGTCTGTGTATCTTTTTGATTTATGCAACCGCAAGCACAACAAACTGACATACAGACGAGCTGACATTGGGGACTAATGCAAAAAAAAATCATTCTTTAGTTAAAGAAGAATGAAAGCAAGTAAAAAAAACCAAAAAAAAAAACGGAAAATATATGAAGAAAACGTCGGGGTCACTTTAACTGCGACATGCAGAACAAATCACTACTTAATACATCCGGTATAATGAAAGCCATAAATTTTAAATAATATATCCTGGAAAAGAGTGGAATATATATGCATATACATATCCACATTTATATACATATATATTTGCGGAAAATCATAAAAACCGAAATAACAAAATACCTCTTAGAGCGAATCTTAGATACCCGCCTGCTCAATTGATTTTATTCTTCTTAATTGATAGCGATATCTATGCGCAAAGAATTGTAAATCAAGTAAAAAGGAGTTAAATAGTTTACAAATAATAAGAATATGTAGCTATTAGAACACCATCTCGCATAGTTAGCTTTATTTGAAAAGATGTTAAAATTTGTGTAAACTTATTTCATTTTCGTATCAAAATTTTTACTGCAGTAACTAGAAATTTGCATCCAAATGGATGTTAAAAACATCACACAGTTAGAAGACAATTGAACCGAACTAGAAACTTTATATCAGTTCAAAATGTAAGCCGTACATATTTTCAGGAAATATAAGAGAATATTTTTATTTTCACTTTAATTTTTAATTTCATTCTTATAAACGCCTAATAGTATTTATCTATCCATCACCAAAGGATGAGGGGTATTTTCACTTTGTCAAAATGTTTGTAATGCCCAGACGGAAACTTTAGAGACCCCACAATGTATACGTATTCTTGATCAGCATGAAATTCTGAATCCATTTAACCACGTCCGTCTGTCCGTCTGTATAACGACTGTTGTAAACATTCTCCTGACTGCAAAAATGAAGTTATCGACTTTAAATTTGATAGAAACATTACAAGTTCTTGTACGTAAGTTGGAATGGAAATATGGCCAAATCGGTCGAAAGACACGTGTACACTGCTACGTAAGCTGAAGACGCCTCTGTTCTTCAAAAGGAATAAAAAAGTTGGTTTTTTGCTCATTACTCATAAACTAGTGCAGATAAATCCACAAAGAATTTAACGTACATTCTATGGACGATGCTGTAAAAAAATGAAAAAATCTGTCACGCCTACCCAATTTTATAATTTCATTTTTTTCAAAAACTTTATAATGCACAAAGACAAGCTTTAAAAGCCACACGAAGTGATTAGAATCGAATTCCGAATCGATTTAAGCATGCCTTCCTGCCCGTCTGGTGTAGTATCTGTAGTGGACATTTTTTCTTTTGAAACAAAAAGATATCTCCTAAATATTTTGTATTGAAACTATAGGCCGTAATTTTTGAGATATATTGATGACATTAGGTGACCTCTTTTGCTCCAAGGACGAACCTTGTCGACAACGAATTTGGTTGGACGACTCTGCGACCACATATCGTGTAATGTCTTTTTTCGAAAAGTCGTTTATATGAAAAAAAAAATGTAAACCTCCTTCATAAAAATCGTTCATTGATGTATTAAATTAATATGAAAAATGCGAGCAGCTAGAGCCAATGTTTCGAACCCTTGAGCTGCAGACGTATTATTGTAGTAAAGGAGAAAACAAAAAATAAGGTCAATCTATTATGTATATTACAACAGAATTTGACTAATCCATAATTTAAAATATACAAATGAGAGAACATGTGCTTTTTTACATTAATAGTTATAAAGGAGAAAAAAATCAAATACAAACAAAAAAATTTAATTTACCTGTACTGCTTTTAATATTATTGATGGGCAAACTAAAAATATCAAGTATTAATAATCGTTCAACATTTTACACATTACCCGAAACAACAATTAAACAACTCATAAGTAGTCCGGCGTCGTGATAGCTGCAAAAGCACTATATGTCTTGAGACTCTTGTGGTGATGTGGTTATCTATATGTTGTGATAAAGCCGGCGAATAATCTTCTCCTTTTAGTAGCTTAAAAAAGAAGATTACATCTAACATTTCACGCCTTTGTTCAAAGTTAGATTATTAATGAGTTTCTTCAGTCTATTATTATACGGCGGAAGAAATAGGGCAGAATCCCGTCCCAAACAATGCAAGACAAAACACAACAAGTGCCTGTAAATAGACTCCAGGGGATCAACATAGCGTCTATAACTAAGAAGTAACACCGGAGTATTCAAGAGTTGGGTTAGCTAAAGATGTACACACACTTGGTAATTGAAATCTTTAGACCATCCTTTCATAACCCTCAGAAGTGGTCTAGCTTTATTAGTTGAAACCTCTATGTGAATATCAAACTTGAGTTTCGAGTTAAATACAACTTCTAAGTCTTTGTAATTTTTGAATTCGGCATCATACCATAGATTGTACACCATGTCTGCAGCCCAGGTTCACAAGATAAAACTGAAGAAACTTTGCACCATGTGTAGAGTCAAAGCAGAGGGAAAGTTGAGTGTCGTTTCCAAACATTAAAACACGGGAATAATAAATGCGCTGAGGGAGGTTATTCACATGTAATATAAACAGTAAAACCGGCCAAGATTACTGCCCTGAGAAACACTAGAAGTGACGGAAATTGCCATAGGTTACCAAGAATTCAATAAAACCCGTTGGCTGTTGTATCAATTGGACCCAATTAGGCTAGTAAACAACGCAATGACACTGTTCTAAAAACCAAGGCGCTGCAATTATCTTCTTCTTTGTAAAAGTCTGCAAAGTTAACATCAGTTTGTTTATGCTCGGAAAATGCTTTGTCAATTAAACCACAAAACTGCAAAAGATTTGGTGATGGTTGCTCTGCCTTTTAAAAAATCGTGCTAACAGTGCGACATAATTAACCCTAAAACAGGAGAGGGCCTTTTTGTTTACCAGTGGTTTAAATAGTGTAATAGCATTAAGTTTGGCAATCTCCGTATCTCCCAATAAGTTCTCGACGTTCACTTTTATAAAGAGGTAATATAAACTACCCTGCCAAACCGATGAAAAGGACCTTTTTTCAAATAAATATTAAAAATGTGTGTAAGGGGACAATATAGTACACCTACTAAATTAACTTCTACATAAAACTTCATTTTACAATAATCGCACCAGCCATTCCCGAAGAATGGAGGATAAATCGTTCCTCATTTCGAGCTTATGTGATGCCATTGTTCTTTTTTTGGGGAACCTTGTGGCCTTTTTTTTGATGTGTACTTGTGGTATCAACACATACAGTAGAGAGCTTCGAATCTTCAGATGTCCAAGTAGTTAACACTCAATTTCTTTTGCCCGTAAAGCAATTAAATAACTTTAATTAAGCTTCTGCGCCTTGTAACTATGGAATTAACTTCAGTGTCTTTCAGAGAGCGCTCTTATGTAGATGAATTCTTCTTCCCTCTTTTCGCCGTACTAGCGATTAAGCATGTGTTAATTTAAGAAGATTTATTTACAAATATATCGTTTTTAGTGAGTAGCAAATATCTCTGTACTTAGTACACTTCGAAATATTATTGCAAAACCAAACGGATACGTGAATACCTCATTTCATCTATCCGATCTTGCAAAAATAAATTTTTTGACGGGAAAATCCCTGGACAAGCCCGCGAGCGAAGCTTCGGCCGTAACAGAGCTCCTTGAAAACGACATTTCCCATTAAACTATCAACTATATTGAATTACATTTTACCTTAAGTTATCTTTCACTTTCAACACTAAATTTAAGACTAAATTACATTCCACAGTAAACTGCGTTGCACACTAATCTACATTTCGTATGGGCTGTAGATTAAATTATACCTATTACCGATTAATTATATATATTCACAACATATTTCACAAAGGTATAAAAAGTTCTCCATAGGTATCGTTTTATTAGTTCGAATATAAAGGAGAGAAAAAAAATTATTTTCATTTATATACATTAAGCCTTTAATAAGAAAAGTTGGTCACATAAATCCCAAAGACTATAAAGCGTTCTAACCATTGAAGTCTTTTTTTTTAACAATAACCAAATGAAACCAACATGGCTTTCGAAAAGGAAGATCTACGGTCACCAATCTGTTAGAGTTTACTTGTCATGTTTTCAAGGCTTTTTCCAGTGCCTCTCGCACAGATGTCATATACACTGATTTTAGCAAAGTCTTTGATTTGGTTAACCACAAATTACTTATCTTTAAATTTCAAGCCGCTGGCTTTCCATCTCATTTAGTGCAATGGGTAAGCTCTTATCTGCATAATAGGTCACTCGGGGTTTTGTTTAACTTCACCACCTCACATGAATTCCGCGTTACGTCAGGCGTACTGCAAGGTAGCCACTTAGGACCCATTTTATTTAATCTATACATTAATGACTTGCCTTCAGTGATTAAATCCAGCCAGATCTTAATGTATGCTGATGATCTTAAACTGTTTTCTTCCTTCTCCTTGGAATCGCAATCGTATCAGCTTCAAACTGATTTAAATAATTTGGTTACATAGTGCTCGTTGAATCATACGACACTAAACCTAAATATATGTAGAAAGCTTTCTTTCTCAAGAAGGAAGTCATTCATAACCCACTATTTCATAAATTCACACAAGTTGGAGGACGTCGAGTCGTTCACAGACTTAGGCGTTCTCTTCGACCATAGGTTACGTTTTAACTTATACATGGAGTTCTCCTTAAGCAAAGCTAGGTCCGCGCTTTGTTTTATTAAGAGGTGGTCCAAAGAGCTTGACGATCCTTATATTACCAAAAGACTGTACATGTGTTTGGTTAGACCTATACTTGAGTATGCCTCTGTTGTGTGGTCTCCTTCATTTAGGTGCTGTGTAGATTCAATTGAATCTATTCAGAAGCAATTCTTGCTATTCGCCCTTAGGAATTTGGGTTGGGCTCCGTCTGCTTCTCTTCCCCCCTATGAAAATAGGTTGCTCTTGTTGTCCTTACCGTTCTTTGATAAACATAGATTTGTTCTTGGCGTTTGCTTCGTAAACAAAGTAATAAATGGTGCTATTGACTCGCCGTCATTGCTTGGAGAAATAAGTTTTAATGTTCCTAACCGCTTCTCTAGGCACTTTATCTTGGTTAAGGTTAGTCAAAGTAAATATAATTATGAGCTGTTTAACACGTTCAGAGTTGCTTTCAAGAACCTAAATGACGTCTATCACCTATTCTCATTATCGGATTCTTTAAAGTCCATTAAAGCAACATTTTTCAATGCCCGAAATTTGCCAATGTCGTACTTAAACTAGCTTTTCACCCTAAAAAAAGTCATTATGACTCGAAAATGAATTGTTCTTAAATATTATCGGTTGCCAAGCTTATGCATGTTTGCGATGGCTTAGGGGTTCATTTGCGATTTGGTCCTGCAACGGTCGTGGGTCTGGCTCTGTGCTAATTGTGTACATGCTTTTTTCTTTTTTTCTTCTTATTTGTTTTATTGTACTTATAATAAGTTTTAATAATAATTATTTTAAGATTTACTTTAAGAGACATTTGAACTCGACTGTCATTTGTTTTTAGTTGAGTTCCTGTATAAGTAAAATAAATCAATAAATAAATAAATAAATAAAGCTACCCCTACTCTGCTTTACTTTAGTCAATTTAAACAGATCACATAATTGCGTATTGTTCCCTTTGTATGACTTTTTTAAATTATGCTCCTTGTAATAATTACAGTTGTGATCGGTTTATATGTTACATTATTAGAAAAATGCATGAAAAAGTTTATCAAGTCACTCTTATCGAACGATGGATGAATAAGATGTCGCCGCTTAAGATACTATACGCAAAAAGAAAGTCACAACACTTCTATTCGGCAGCTAAAGTGGAAGAAGGATAGATAGGTAGAAGTTTCATCCAAGCTCCCTCCATACTTCTAAACCTAAGATTTCGCTTAGAAAGAACTTTCAATTTTTCAAATTTAAACTTCTAACGCAAGAAACAGAATTAAAAATTTTAAACAATAGAAGTAACAGCAACTCAACGGGAAACAATACACGTAAATTTAAACATTTATTTATGTATGCAGTGCATTTAAATTAATAAATTTCTGTTACGCAAATTTAAAGGAAGTTGTGGAGAAGAGGGGGGGGGGAGGGGGGGAGAAGATAGCTTCAAAGAAAGAAAGAAAGAGATTACATTCGGTTTTGGTCGAAATTCTTGATACATTTCGTCGATGGTGTCCTATTTTTTTGCGCCAAGTCCTACATAGTAATAAGTGAATAACATTTTGGCTCTCGATATTTTTAAAATCAAATGTAAATGTAGCTCCATTGCACCTAGGCGTGCAGCAAGCGTGCAAAGTAAATTCATATACGCAATAAGGAAAATTCAAAAATGTACTAAGGACCGTTTTTGGAAACACTTTTTCATTGGATTCCGTCTGTACTTGTATAGAATTTCAAAATTACAAATTATCAGCCGGTGAAGAAATCAAATTCTGCAACTTCAACGTTTAGATTAGCTGTTAGGTAGATCAGATTATAATTTGAAAGCTCCGCCTAGTTTGTCGTGACCTCATTTTCGCCGGAACGAAATATAATCTTAATTGGAAGGGAAATGATGACAAAATTAATATACTTTCAGTTGATGAGTACAATAAACAATTCGCACTCGCACCATCGTCAGCACAATCCCGCAGACACATTGTCTCCCTCAAAACTCATACGCGTCGTACTGTCAACCGAAAAGTTTGTGAATAATGTGTCTGTCTGCCTGTTATGCAATTAAATACAAAATAATTTATGCTGATGAATACAAGTTGCTTTTTATGTTTTTTTACACCATGAACACCTATACAGCCGCTCTGAAAAAAGTTATTTTAATATACACATAGAGCTACAATTGCAAATGCAGTAAACGTTAATTTCACTTATGACGAAAAAATAGTAATGGTGGAAAATGAAAAATAAAAAAATAAAAAAACAAAGTAAAACAGAAAGGATAAAAAAAAAAATCTCAAAAAAGAAGAAGAGAAGACACAGGCATAACATAAAGCTCAATAACTTTGACTAAATGACTTTATGTATGAAAAATTTATTGCCGCAATTTTCAAGTAAAGTTGAGATCGAATGGAAGCAGGGCTGTCGTTCTTCCGTTTTTGTTTTTTCTACTTTTTCTTTTCACTTTCCTCTTTTACGTGTAAAGTACTTTTTATAGCAAAATTTTTTATTTGCTCGAATTTTCCAGTGCGCACGTACATACTCGCACACGTTGATATTTTAATGCATTCTCATCATTTACGCAATTGACTTTAACTGTCACGTTTGACAACAATGGCATATGGATTATGTTACACCGTCTGTTACATTCTTTTGCTTAACCATGACAACATCTCACAGCAGTGCACTGTATTTAACATTTGCCGAAGCTGTTACTGGTGTGAATATCACTCCTGCTGCTTTATCAGGTGTTATTTAATTTATAATGTTATGGCTCCTTAGCAAAATTAGTTGATCTCGTATAGTCGCAGATTTGGGTTTTGCTAAATATTTTTGTTATTTTATTACCTTTTACACTTGCACGGAACTTTAACTTCTTTTGTTTTTTTTTTTTGTTATATCGGCGTAATTATATCTTTACATAATTTGCGTAAGTGAATACAATTATAAACGGGAACTAAACAGCATATATTTTAACAATATTAGAAAGATTAACCTTTCATTTTTTTGTCAGTGTACTTTCAGTTACCCATATTCATGACTATTAAAATACAAAAAATATAAATAAAAAATAAGTATATATGTTAAAATATTGCGAAAATAAATGTTTGCATAGTTTCATGTAAGAATATCCCATGAAAAATGATAAATGACGACACCGACATAAATCACATGTATCTCGTACGCATATTACGCTTAACTATATGCACACAAGCAGCTCCCTCTCTTTGATATAAACTAGTGCTGTCATTTATTGCTGCCTCACATCGCATACGAACACAGCAACACGGCAACACCGTCATCAGCTCAATGTAGTCTATAACGTCGAAGGACTTGTCTGTTAACGACCCCATAGATTAAAATTGTTTTCAATGTTATTTTCAATGATCGCCCTAAAAGCGTAATAGACCGGAGAGCACTGGCAAAAGTAATATCAAAGTGGGGAAAACAAACACAAAATACTATGATTGTAATTGTAGGTTGGTTTGTAACACCATCACAGTCAACCAAACCTCTCGTCCTCTCTCATAAAAAAAAAAAAATAAATAAAAAAATAAACAGAAAATAACGCAGTTATAAATTCTACAATATATATTTTGACACTTTTAATGCGCTCTCGACTACAGCATTCTTATACAGGCATAATATTCACGCTCTTTTTATATATATATATACATATATGCATAGACGCAAGCTAACGTCCATTTTCAGTAAAAACAACGACTACGACAACATGAATGGCAGGCAGCAAGAGTACAACAGAGCAGTACAACATCCGCTACAGGCTTAAGCATTAAACCAATCTGATCCGTACACATGCAATACGTAGACAGAAAGCAATAACAACAAGAAAAACAACAATAAGTGAAAAATAACAAAAACCATAAAAAAAACATGTTTACAATCCAATGGAAGAGATATCATTGCAAATCCTGCACATCCTTTACGTAGCATTATGACCGTACCAATGCTACGCAACTGACATTTGCACACACCGGCCACAATCCAAAGCAGACACTGAATTCTGTTTCAACCATTTTAAAAATTTCTCGCGTACGTGCTGTGTGCACATTTCCAGGTGTTAAATACCAATATACTAACTCTCTACACACGTAACATATATACCAAAATATATATGTATATAAAATGAAATTTTCCTTATTTGCGTCGTTGTTGTTGCAGTTTTTTCTTTCCTTTCTTTTTTTGTTTTAATATTTTATTGTATTTATGGGTTTTTTGCCCGGCGCATTTATATTGCAACAAACACATAGATTTTACAGAGGAGTAAAGATGTTTGCCATACACATCGTTAACGTTGTTGTTGTTCTATCTGCAATTCTTCCGCATCCCTATCATTATTATCAGTCGTAGCATTGTTAGCCTTACTACTACTGTATATTATTCCTGTTTTTGCTTTGGTTTTCATTATTTGGAACGCTGCATAAAGAGCGCAACAGTAAAAGCAACAGTTTTCTTTCTCCTTTTTCTTTTTTAATATTTTTGTAGTCTACCACATAAGAATGGATAAATTCTGGCCAGTTATTTTCGTTGTCCTTTTCGCTGTACTGCATTGTAAGCAGAATTTTATTTTTTTCAAACATACATACATACAAATTCGTGTGCATAAACGAACATTAATAAAAAGCCACATTTCATTAAAAAAAAATAAATAAATAATAACGAAAAACGTAATAAAATACATTCAACTACATTAAGTTTATCATCATTGCGGATATGTATGGATTAGTATAATGTTTTATAGGTTTCGTCTCCTCGTATGTATGTGGGTAAACATTTGTTATTATGCGCATTAAGATATAAATACAGGACTACAGACCAAAAATTATCATAAAAATATATAATAATAAATAAAACACAAACAAAAAGTATAATGAAAATATGTATATATGTTTGTGTTATATGCGTGTGTGTACGATAAGCTGAATTAACTGCAAAGCGATTCTGAATAAATTGTTAGTAAAAGGAAAGGGCAATAAGTTAAAAAATAAAAATTGCTTAGAAGGACGAAAAAAAGAATGATAACTGTCTTATGTGATATATTACATAATCTAAGATGTTTAGAGTTAATTGCTAAAGAGACGTTAGGCTGAGATTTAACGTCATTTAATGGTGTTTGGAAGCCAATCGCTCGAAACTAAGGTACGACTTAGAAGCGTTGGAATTCTTATGCTTACACGCAACATATTGTTTTGTAAAGATAAGTGAATTGCACGGCTTCCTACAATTCAACTTTGATGAACATATAAGCGTTGCTCAGGAACATAACCAATATTACTACTGTCAGCCGCACACGTTAAACAAAAGCCGAAACATTCACGTTCAGTTCATGTTCATGATGCAATTTTAATGCTTAAGAGGAACCACATATTGCACTGATCAAAGAGAAAGTGGATGAACTCTTGGCGAATATCAAGTAAGATAAAGGCATAGAAAAATATCAGTGGTCATGTTAAGAGCGTATCCTCCTTCTATAAAGCATTAACATACGATACGATTACCTGCATTTGAATGCAGTTCTGCAGAATCTTTGCATAAATATATCACATTTATCGGTGAGAAAAAGCTTCACAGTTTGCCGCAAACCCCGTATTGATATATCGGGAAGACCATAAGTAATCAATCAATTTGAAATGTAAAACAAAATTTGTAGTAATTTCAAATTTTTATTGCTTTATTTATCAAGGACAATTTGGCATTTTGCCCGCAAATTCTCTATTCTTCCTTTTTATGGGAATTCAGTGTTCGTGAAGCAAAATATGCTTCGAGCTGCGTCTTTCCTGATAAGTTGGGTTTAAGGGTTGATATTATAGTTGGATCCGCAGAAAACCATTGGTTGGAAATCTTTATGTTATCATAAAGAATTCACTTTTCTTTCTCCAAGGAAGACTTTAAAAACTGCAAGTCTAGATCAATTCATCATTCATTCACTTGAATAGATGAAAGTAGTCAATTATTGAAGAATTTTTGTAACTTTTTTTGGATTGGGAGTCGGCACATTTTCTTATCATTTCCAAAAAATTCAATTTCAGTGAAACTATGTTAAAATGCCTAAGTTTAATGTTCTGCTGTTGTGATGAGTTACTGACTAAAATTTTATAGACCGTGTTTGCATGCTTAACAGAAAACAAAAAAAAAATAAAAAGTGTACTGTGAACAACACGTTGCACATGAAATGTATGTTACAGAGATAAGCCCGTGTTTTTAAATGGTCAATAATTGCATCCTACAGGACTTGTGATAACGGGTAGATTAGGTTTGTCTGGATGTACGTGTACCGCCCAGAAGCATTTAAGATAGACCCCAACTTTTATTATAGCGATAGATTCACAATCATGTTCCAAATCGATTTAGGCTTCTCTGTCTGTCTGTCTAAAGTCTATCTATAAATTTGTTTTCTATTGAACCTATAGGTCACAAATTTGAAGATGTTTTACGAAATTCGGTCCATTTATGTGCTCGGATCCAACGGCGCACCTCATTGAAAATGAATTGGATCGGACCACTTTTGTAATAAATTAATTTTTAAAACTTCTGAACAAAAGTCGCTGAATAACAGTACTTCGGCATTCTATTATTATTATTATTATTACTATTATTATAATTTCAGACTAATGAAGTAAATTCTTAGACTAAACAAAAAGGCATTGAGCACTAGCAACACAAGCTATCGGCTCTAATTTATAAAATGACATTAGATATTGAGCTTAGTAGTTTTAATAAAGTAATATATTGAATTAATATTCTGTTCTGAAGCTGATTTTAGAAAGTCCAAAGGGTTAACCGTTTTAAATGCACTACTTCTAGCCAAGGAAAGGTTAGGGCAGTCGCACCGGCATTGTAAATTAATGTCGAACATGTGAATCGGATGAGCCAATTTTGTGAGACCTCTCCCATATAACTATTTCTACGAAGTGTATGGCAAAGCAGTCTAATGTTTAGTTCATAAAAAAAATTTTAAATAGATATAAAAATTGATTGTACCAAATTTTGATGACGTAGATCTATTTATTGCATTTCAAACCATAAAAAATTTGTTTTAATAGTAAGCCTTTGTACGGCAAAACGATCTAAATTTGTATATTTGACGGTAGAAATTGGTCCATAATAGTAATTTGAAAGAAGGGTTCCCACGAAAGATATGCTTTTACTTTAATTTCTCTTCATTATCCAACGTTCATAACTCCTTTAATAACCTCTAAGAAATCTCTAAAAATTTTATATTTACATAAAGAACTGAAATTTTACGCTCTGTAATATGGAATGAGCGCGACTGACTTTTTCTATTTTCCAAATAAAAGTTTTTGTCACATAGGCGTGTGGGCGTTGCAGGCGTGCCATTTGAAACATTTAGGTCATCAAATTCTCTTGCAAATTTGCAGACGGTATCTTCAATTTGACTCATGGGAAAATATTTATCCGAGATAGATGAACGGATGAATGAAGGGATATGCTCGTACGCATTACGAATTTGAGACTGACTAAGAATTCATATACTTTATCCGGATTTTAAAGCTTATTTCTGCGCATTATAAAGGCATTAAAGACAATTATATCTTAATACATTGTAATATTTGGCAGGTGTGATCAAAGTTTTCAATCTCTGTACAGGTGCTACAGCATCGCCCGCCAAATTTGAAGTTAACAGCTTCATTTTTACGGCCAGGAGAATACTTACAACATACATTACATAGAAAAATTTACGTTCTGCTCTAGAACGGTCTAGTTTCAATTTTATGCGCAAAAAACATACGAGAAGAAAAAAGTGCAGCATAGAAATCTTTCTCTTTTTGAATTTGAAAATGGCAACAGCATTAGTGCTTCAGAAAAAATGTTGGATATTCCGTACGATAACCTTAGTAGAAATCCTATTCCCAAATGAAGTGAAATTTTTCAGCCACATAATTGTTGCCCGGGAGTAGCGGTTACAAATTTGTGTGCTATTTTTCACCACTAACAGTATGAACGACTATTTATTTCTAAGAAAATCCATGAATTCGACGCATAATTATTGTGAACCATCACAATTGAAAAAATGAGGAAAAAAAATGAAATTTTCCATAAACATACCTAAAATAATTGAGAATTCAAGTCTAAAAAATTGGTGCGTTCTACACACATACATAAGGCATCAATGGAGAGGAAACTGAAACAGTATGAGATACAATTAGGCACTTGCATATATTTTGTACGATATATATTTATCGAAATATTCCACACTATTTTCTACAACTTTTTCCCATCCTTCTACCAGCATGGCGATACCGTGCCGAATAAACGATATTAGCTTGGCAAGGGTATCATTGACCCATTTTCGCACTTGGTCCGCATTTCGAAACCGCGTACCAACAAAGCCATACTGCATCGATCCGAGCAATAGGTAACCAGAAGGCACCATTTCTGGATGTGGCAGAACTTTCCATTCGAATCGCAACAGTGGATCCTTGGCAATTGTTGCAAGGTATGGCCGAGCGTCGTCAAGCACGAGGACGACTTTGCATCTGTTAACTGCTTATGCTGGTCTTTTCTGCCACAATACATCGTCCAATTTATTTAATTGGCGTCGGTAGACATCTGCAGTAACAGTTGCATTCGGTTTTACCAGCTCGTGATACGCTACACCTGCTGATCACATCATATGCACACCAAAACTTTATGGCCATGAATATTCCGCTTCGGTGTCGATGTGGATGGCTCCCGTTGACTGACCCATGACTTTTTGCCCTTGGGATTGTCGTAGTAGATTAACTTTCATCACCACAGAAAACTTCTCCTTTTTGCTGGTAAGCTGCGGAACCGCGATAATAAAACGGTTCGAAATGGCATTTTCAGTCAATTCGTATCCTCTCTCCTTTCGGATCATTCTCATCGCATCGAAATGTCCAGAAATAGTTGATTCATCAACTGCTAAAGTATTCGAAAGTTTTTTGGAGGGTTGAGCTCGTTTGCTATTCATTAGCTTCGAATTTTTTTGATTCTCGAGTTTATTCTTTGTCATTGATAGCAAAATCACCACTTGTAAACCGTTGAAACCAAAACCGAAAATTATGATGTGATGGCACGGCACCACCATACGCTTCTATAAGGGCTTGATGAGCTTCGATAGCAGATTTCTTCAAATCAAACAACAAAGGTAAGGAATGTCCAAAATGCAATTGTAGGCGTTCCATGATTAGTATCTGTATACACTTATAACTCAGTAATACTAAATGGAAAACTGTTATTTTATGTAAAGAAATATTAAAGCCGTCGAAGTTAACCATTATGTACGCTGATACTTTGCATTACTTTATCGTTTCCACCAATGGATGTCCTTGATCAAAATACATGCAGGAACCTTTTAATTCTACTAATATTTTTAAAGACCACCTTCATGTTCGATGTGAGAATGATCTCGAATATGATAAGTTAGCATATATATATCTCATTGTCTCTGTATTGGGTAATTTTTGGTACTTTCCATCGTCATTTCTGTAAATGATAATATATATTATTACAAATGTGATAAAAACGTTTATGGCCTTTCTTTGCGGGTTGACGGATTCCGTAAATCCAGTGTTAACTGCAGTAAGAAGCTTTTTTTTGCGTTCTTAAAAGAATCTATAAACTTTGTAAGAAATAATCAAACCTTGTTACAAAACTTATACTAAATAGCTGTTATAGCGTAAACGTATGTAATTCTATGTAAATCTAATGTCACACTATGCTATAATTAATAAAACTTTTAATATCCAAAAATAATGGACCTTATTTAATGGATTGTGGTTTAACTTACTCATATTTAAAGGGCACTTTTTTCTAATGACAGATAGACAAATTGCATACGTCGCTCTCGTTTTGTCTCACTTCAAGGAATCGCGATCCATCATTCAGCGATAGCAATGTTCATGTTTTTGCCTTCTTTTTTTTTAATGTTTAGCTCCGTCGTTTAAGAAAATGTTTAAGCGACTTGATGGTTGTAATAAATTTCTGGCAAAAGATTAACAGTTTAACGCTATTATTGAATTTAAATTAAAACCTTATAACAAGTGAATGATGGGAAACTCTTAAAAAGCTGAACACCAGCAATTTGCCGATTATAGTGAAAAAGAGAAAACATATACTCTTCTTTTCGAAACAATGAGAGGAAGAATTTGTAGCTAGTGGAGACAACATTTACTTTTCCCCGGTAGTCGTTATTGGCACATGCATGCTCGGGTTATCAACGTTGACAAGAAATTGAAAAAATTACACTAAATTCTCTGTATATGTGCGAAAGCATCCAAGTACTCCTTCTTCCGGTCTTAATGAACTAAACATCCTGCTTAGACGGGCTGCTTAACCTTTGCTGACCATTTATTTAAAGGATACTGAAAATATGTTACGCTAATGAACCAACGAGATGAACGAGGAAAAAAAGGAATAGCAAAAGGAACACAAATAACTGATTAAATAGCAAAAAATAGAATGTAATTTTAAGCGAGGCAAAGAAGAAGCGGAAAGAAGTAACAAAAAAAAAGAGGAGGAATAAGAAGAAGAAAAACCGCAACACAGCTCAACATTTATTGAACATTTAATGGAGGGGGAGGAAATACCATTGAATTATGGTACATAGCATATGTATGTTTATATATATTTACATGTATACATACTTTATGTTAGCAAATTTTAAAACGTTTCTAACGCGTGTATAGTACGTATTACTACGATATCCAGCTGCGTTAATCTCAAATCCCAAATCAAATAATGTTTTCAGTTGTATCTAGCAAACTTGCAAACTTTTGAAGTCATAAACAAGGGCGTTACGTGTGTCAAAGATTTACAAGAGAAGTCTTAAGCAATCAATGCAGAATGAGATAAGCAATAACTGTGGAGGGGGGAGATAACGCATCTCGCTCAGAAAGTACTACAGTGTTGGTAGTAGTGTTATATATATACATATGTATATGTATCGGAGCAATATTAGTGAAAACGTGAGTGAAACAAATGCATCAATGCGCTCTTTGATCCATTTTTTGATAACAATCCTGATATTAATTTCCACGGTGGGCATTGCGAGTGCTTTTATGCGTGGGGGATAAATTATAGTCTTTCTTATAATCCGCACATGATTATTTCTTATAGACTCTTAGCGCCGGGCAAGGACTCGATTGCCCCCACGTATGTGACCTTAGATGATAATAGAATCAAATATATTTATGTTACGTTTTTCTTCTCATTCTATCTGTGCGTATAATAATTGTGTATAAATAATTGATCGTTTGCTTCGGGAGAGTGGCAGAGCTGAATGACAGCAATTAATCTGCAAATTAATGTCTATGTCGCCTGCACATGCTTATCCTGCAGACTGTTGCCATAACTTACGTTATCATTGTTCTGAATTGTGTTACAAAACAAAAAAAGAATTACGAAAATTAACAGAACACAGGCCATAAGAGCGCAGGGCACTTTCGAAAATACGCAACATATTCAAAGCGCGGACATGCAGTTTTTACTATTCATTCAACTGGGGTAAGTTAAGAGTAGAAGGGTATGCAATTGTTATTATGTTATGTAAGCCATTGTGTAGATACAGAGTGTTGTGAAAAAATTTTCATCACCTATGTAAGTCTATGACAAGACAAACACAAGAGTATAACTAATAATCGAAAGACCAAAAGAGATCTGGGAATTCACAAATTTATCTTCATTCAACTGTTGGCTAAGTTAAGATATCTTTGGTATCGTTTGGAAAAGGAAAACTTTTTTGCATAATCTGAACAACCAAGGAACATATTTGATGGAAATATGTTAAATTCTAAAATTGCATTAGTTTTCCTCTTTCCCTTTTCCTATAGCGATGTTCCTCTTTATGAGATAGATATTCTTACACAAATTATATTTTTCCATCACTGTGAACATTAGTTTATAAGCTCGTACCAAAAACGGTACTGTAAATATCATTAAGGACACGCAGACGTATTTAAAAAGTGACACATGTCTAATCGTTGCCATTTGTCACAACGCCAACTACACCAACCGCTGCTCATTGAAAGCAGCGATAATAGAACTTGATGGGTATGTGCTATTGGCCCTAGACGTTTTATTAACGACAAGGCTATAGCAACCGGTAAAACATCTTGCTTTTTAAATTTTATAAACTTTCGTCTACAGCCAGCAACATTAAATTTTTTTTTTTTTAATATGCTATCAAATGCCAACGAATATGTATTTAAAGACGCTGTTTCCTATATCAGATTAATCTGTGCATTTGAATATTGAACACTCAACATTTTTTCTGTGCTTGAAATTTGAAGTGAAAATATAACTTTTTTTCTTTTTTTTTCTTCGAAATGACTTTATTTGCAATCTATTTACAAGAAAACAATATTATAGCGCAATAGTTAGATTCCAGCGCATTTAACACATATATGTTTAATTTTTGACTTCAGGTTGTGAGTATACATTATATTATTATATGCAATATAGCTCAAGAAAAACGTTCTTTTCAATTAATCTTTGCTGTTTCTTTATACAACCACATTTACATCAGCACAATTTTGTATTTAATTTGCATTTAATAAATACATGCTTTAAAAGTTTTTCCTATACATGCGTACACAAGGTTTATATATAGTTGCCCTGCTGGGAAATCTTTAGAGTAGAAAGGTTGCAGCTGGGCTTGATGGTGTGACAAGGAATCGTTAAATCAATAATGTCTTCTTTCTGGCTTTCGAAAAGTCTATAGCAACATGAGTTTTATTTGAAACATTCTGACATTTAGAAATGGTCCTCCCAGCAATTTCATAGTTTTTGAGGTTGCTTCAAAACTTATAGGAGGAGGAGAAGTACAGCGTATCTGACTATGCTGTGACAGTACACCCGGCTGGCTTAGCCCAAGTGAAGAAGTGACAGAAGCCTTAGATAGATGTAGCCTATCTAAAATTAAAATATGCATACAATAATTGCATCGTGCATCGCAAGTGCTGTCTTAGTCCCAATTCACTCCTGAGTGACGCTAATTGACGGCGTATTTACTCGGCATACCATCAGGAGCGGTAGAACTTTAAGTCTTACAAGCTTCTTGAAGACATTTACAACTCGATACCAAAGTCAATAGACGCCGTCTAGCAATTTAACGTCATTTTGATTAAAGTAACTTCCACAGCAAAGCACATTCTTTCTTAATTCCTAATACGTTTATATATATTAGCATATATAATTAATAAACAATCTAAAAATATACTTGATTAACTTAAATTTTTATTGAAAACTTTTTCTTTGATTTTCAAAATCAAATATAAAGTTGAGATCTTTATTTCGTAATTATTTTATGGATCATTACAGCAAAACATGGGCCAATTATAGAAACAAACATATGTTGTTTTGCGTAAGTACAAGCACATCTGCGTACTGTATGGTATAGGATGTAACAACATGTCGACAGACATACACAAATTATGATCGGTATTAATTTATTGCAACATTTTCTGAAGCAGAAAACTCTGTACAACCGAGACTTTACAAGACAGCATAATACAAGAGCGCATGCATATGCGGAGGTGATTCGGACAATTTCAATGTATTTGAATCTCTTACATTGCTATTCCTCGTTCAAGAAACTAGTGTTATGCTATTTGTATGTGTTTATATATATGTAGGCACATAATGGCGATGCCACATTAATGTTAAGCACACATCATAAATTTATATCATTACGATGAAATATTGTGCACAAGGATTGTTTGCTTCCAACGAGCAACCAAATATACGCACCGTTCATGTGCACTATGCTCATTCTTGCAAACATGCATGCAAACACTCGCTAAATATTAATTAGTTAATAAATTGCACATGCGATTTTATGTTTTAACTAACTAAGAATACGAACTGCACAAACTCTTGCATATACAGGCTGGAAGATATGCTCTTTTCTCCCCTATCGCAGTAAAGCTACTTAAAGATATAATAACCCACTACCTAAACAACTCTACCGCCGTGCAACATATGTCGCTCAATGCAAAATAAAGTGTAACAAATTTATTGCAGACTTTATTAGAACAACGCAATGATAACCAGACAATTTTGTAGTCAATTTTGCCGCCAGTTGTCGGTGGTCCTAAAATATTATTATCATTAAAACTTTTTTCACACGGGGTGCAAAGAAAATATCTGCATTTTTTAAAATATACTTAAAATATGATTGAGACGGCATATGTGACTAAAATTACCAATAAACATTTATACTTGGTACTACATTCTCCCAAATACGGATATGTTGCTTTATAAGAAAATGCTGCTCTCATTTGTGAAGTGGCTAAGCAATCTAAACCTACTGATATCGTTATTGCCTTGAGGGACTTCAATTAGCCAAAAGTCTTTTGATGTTATAGTAATAATTCTGGCTGTATGGTCCGCACTTCAACATGTTATAGAGCTATTGTGTTTTTCAATGAATTATTTGATCATAATTTACTTCAATACAACCGTAGTCCTAATTGTAAATACAGACTGATAGATCTTTGTCTTGCCAATTTGCCGGATAAAGTTGTAAATCGCTGTCCACCTTTTAGTTTATCTGAGAATCCGTATCATCCAGCGATTTGTATTTCCTTTTATTACAGGCATGGTGGTCCGTTGAACTACTCTAACGTGCCAAATCCAACTTTCTCCAATAAACATTATAATTTTAATAAAACCAACATTTTACTGCTTAAATCTCATCTTTCATACATTATACTCGATTTATCTCCCGGGAATATTGAAACCTTGTTGTCACCATTTTATAATCTATTAAACCTAGCTACTTCTGCATCCGTTCCGATCAAGCAGCTCCGCCCTCGAAGCAGATGCCCGCCATTGTTTAGCAAGACAATTAACTATTATAAATATAACAAAAGCAAACTTTTCAAAAAATTTATGAAAAGTGGTTGTGTTGCAAGGCATAGATTTAATTATCTCAACCACCAATATTATTACAAATACTTTCAGTTGATAAAGTCCTCACTGCTTGTTAATCCTAAATATCTTTTTAGATTTGTCAATTCCAAAAGAAAAATCTCCATATATCCTTCCCATGTTTCTTTAAATGGCTCTGAGTCGTCTGATGATAATGAAACCTCAAATTTCTTTACCAAATACTTCAGACGAAATTTTTCAACTGCTGATTCCTATTTAACCGTTAACTGTTCGTACCCGACATTTAACTCGATTTCGGTTCCTTACTTGGTTATTTCAAAAAACGGGGTTTGGGTCTGATAGCATTTCATCATGTATACTCAAATTATGCTCCGACCAGCTATATGGTGTTATTTCAAAGATTTTCAATAGGTCCTTGAAATGAGCTGTTTTCCCTTTGGATGGGAAGAGTAATTTCCTTATTCCGCTTCACAAATGTGGAGAGAGACATCACGTTGAGAACTATAGCGGCATTTCCAAGTTGAGCGTCTTACCTAAATTGCTGTCTCTTAGAGTTTACTTGCCATGTTTTCAAGGCTTTTTCTAGTGGCTCTCGGACGGATGTCGTATATACTGATTTAGGTAAAGCGTTTGATCTAGTTACCCAATCTTCAAACTCCAGGCTTCTGGCTTCCCTTTCTACTTAGGAAAATGGATAAGCTCTTTTCTGCATAACAGATTATTCAGAGTTTCGTTCATTTTCATCACCTCGAATAATTTCCCGTGACGTTTGGCGTCCCTCAAGGAAGCCACTTAGGAACGCTTTTATTGACAGCCAGATCCTACTGTATGCTAACAATGTTTAACAGTTTTATTCCTTTTCCTTGGAATCGCAATCGTACCAGCTTCAAATTGGCTTAAATAATTTGGTTACATGGTGCTGGTTAAATTTTATAAAATTAAATCCAAAGAAATGCAAGAATCTTTCTTTCTCAAGAAGGAAGTCATTCAGTATTAAGTATTTCATTGATTCATACAAGTTGGAAAACGTTGATTCGTCCATCGACTTAGGGGTTATATTCGACCAAAGATTGCATTTTAATTTGCACATTGATCTCTCTTTAAGTAAAGCTAGGTCCGGAATTGGTTTCATTAAGACCAGATCCGAATAGCTGAAGTATCTTTATATTACTAAAAAGCTACACATGTGCTTAGTTAGACCAATGTATGCCTCTGTTGTGTGGTCTCCGTGCTATAGGTGTTGTTCAGACGCATTTGAATCAGTTCCGAAGCAATTCTTGAGAAACGTACATTTATTATTTGTGTCTCCTTCTTAATTAAGTTACTTAATGGTACTATCGATTCATCCACATTACTTGGTGAGATACGCTTTAATGTAATGTAATTGGTGATATTAAAAAAAAGGAAATAAAAAGTGTTTGATCATCATGACAGTTACTAAAAAGTCTTCAAACATACGGAAAAAGACTAGAGGGCACAGATCAAATATGAAATTTATTCGTGTTCCTGGAGTTAACAAAAATGAATGAATTGCTTTTAAATTGTTTGTTTATGAAATTGTTCTCCATACTGCGCTCGCTCCGACGAAGTCATACGAAGGAAAGAGAAACTTACTTTGAATATTAAGACACGGAAAACATATTCTCATAAATATTTCAAAGTATACGAAACAATTTTCTCTGTTACCGAAACACACCATGTTAAACATAAGAAAATAAGTCGCTTCAGTGAGAATATTTTTTAACAAGACAAAAAGACATAGAGAGTATCAAAAATTTCCGTCTTCGCTAGCGCTATCTGTGAAAAAGTTAGTCGCACTATGAAATCCGAAGTCAGCGCTTTAGATTATTATTTAACCGTATGTTCTACTAAACTTTTTTAAAATTTTACAAAGAAAGACTAGTTTTAAACCATTTTCTTGTGAACGCAGACAAAATGATAGATAGTTAATCTTAACTTAACAAGAAATAGAAGTTTGTTTATCAAAGTCAATTTTGAATTCGTTTACCTTTTTACAAGCGAATAAGATTAGCAATAGGTAGTGTGAATTTTGATTATATCAACCCGTTCTTTCATTAGAGATTTAATCCAAACGAATGGCCCTTTAATTTTAAGCTTAAGCTGATTTAAATTATTTCAGTCGAGAAATCTTAAGGTAAGTCTGCTCTAGAAGGCGTAAAAACATTTCTCTGCGCAATTGTTTAGGAATTCTCTTATTTGAAAGGAAATACTCAAAACAACGAGACTAATAAACTTGATAATCGTATCGATAGATGTTTCGTGTGCATGCACTCTAAAGCCTTCAGCTTACGATGGACACATAAGATTGGATATCACAATAGATTCTGGTGTAGTTCATCGAGAATGTATTTAACAATGTTGATGGTTATTACATGCTCGAATCATAACGTTGTTGGCCGTCCTTGATATGCGGACTTTTTAAAATTAAATTTTCGAAAGAATGGCCCCATATTCATCAGACACTCATACTTTCAGAAAATTTACTATTTACTGTTCTTGCTGTTCGAACCAGGAAAACGAGTTGCTTTTTTGACGCTACCACCAGACACTAAAAAGGAAGTGATCTTTCTATACTCTTCATACGTTGAAAGGTGAATATCAACAAATCAATAAATCAGCATGAGTAGCCGAGTCGGTAAAAAATGCGGCTACCAAGTCAGTGTCCGCGGATTCAAATCCCAGTGCGGTAGAGCTTACTTTGGTCGTAGGTATAGTGCTAAAGACACAACACTTATCAATTGGGCATACATCCACTAGACTACGGATACCACCTCCTTTTCTTTCATTCTTTGCTCACTTCTCTCCGACAATCAGCGCGTAGATATATACATACATATATATATATGTGTATAAATTTAGAAAAATTGCCAAATATTTTGACGGTTTTGGCCTTGCTAAGTTGTAAAGATATTTCAACAAAAACAAAAAGATGTTCTGGCCCCAATGGCCAATAGGCTTCATGGCTGGCAGTCTATTTTTAGAAAAACGAAGGTAATATTATCCTTTAAATGGCAATGTGCCGAGCACTAAAAGCTATCTTCTAATGCTAGAAAACTTTCTCCTGTTTTTTTCTTGCCTTGCAATAGCGAGTTCAAAGATCATCTGAAGAAATATTAATTAGCCCTAAAAATATTTAATGACGCGACAAAAGTATTGGCTTTGATTTTAGTTTTATATGAAATTCGAAATCGGTGTATTTTCTTAAATTTCTCTTTGAAAAATTTTAAGATTCTAGCTTAGGTGCTCTAAATATACAATTTTGAAATAAAGAAAACATTGCCATTGTAATGTCAAGCGTGTAAAACTAATAAAATTAATCTACTTAAAAATTTTCGAAATAATTTAGAAACAGAATAAGAAGACGAAATTAAAAACTACGGCACTCTTTTTTAACGCAATGTATATATATTTATATATTTATAATATAGTAAAATATTCTTTTTTTCATAATTTAATAATTGAAATTTTTTTATTGTTAATATTTAGTGTTTTCATAGTGTTTTCTTTCCTTTTTCTATCCTTTTTTGTTTTTTGTATCGCATTGCAAGTTACTTGCGTGTAGTCAAGAGGCAAGTGTAGAACACCTATGATGCGTTCTAAGCTATGAACTATACTCGCCTTTAGTTTTTTATAATTTGCATTAAGCCCTTAAAATGATCTCCCGGTTGGATTTGGCCAAAACAATAGCTACAATAGCATCAAAAAGAAAAAAAAATGCACAAAACAATCAAGCCGTTTGCAAAAATTTACAGCATCTGCAATTTGCCAGCGTCTGGCAATTTGACAAGAAATTCACCGCATTCATGTTTGCTATTTAGCTGATGTTATTGTACTTGCTGTTTTTGTTTTGGTTGTTGTAGCTGTTATTATTTCTTTCTCTGATACACTGATACGTTGCGTTGCACTGTATGGGACAAAGATTTTTCCCGATTTCCCAAGAACAGCAATGAATGACTGAATGTGACATTTGCCAATGTGTGCTCATGAAGCGTAAAACAGGAGAAGCTGAGGAGGAGTCTGCGATTGCAAAAAACGTTTCTTGTTTTTTGAAAATAATAATAACAACAACAACAAATCCTTATAAATAAAATGGGCATTGTACAACACATTAAACATTTTTTATTTTATTTTTATCTTCTATTTTGCATTTTTTTTCTTTTTTTATTTTATTTATAAAAACAAGTGCGTCGTCTGCTGATGATTTTGATATTACGACTGCTGGAGGTAATGTTGGTGTTAATGTTTATGTGATGATAACGATACGGGGTAATGGTCGCGATAGTGGTATTGGTGCTGGTGGTTAATTAAAATTGCAATAATACCATCCTTCTTTTTTCGTTGGCAATATTTTTAAATCTGTTTTTTTACCCAGTGACAGGAGACAATTTACTTTATGCGAAATTATTTTGTGTTCGTAGTTCGTAATGTGAAATTAATTAAAATTGTGACAAAATGAATAATGAATTTGATTCTGAAATACCAACTCAATGGACAAAAGGTATAGCACATTAAGTGCCTTTTTTTTGTCGGCCGCTAACTGAATTAAGTTTGATTTATTCTTTCGTCTGTAACATCGAGGAGTTCTCATCAGGAATACCATAAAGCGCGGAGTCTTTTTTCATAACATTTTCCCCATTATTTCGATATTCCAATATCGCTCAAAGTTATTTTTCATAGAATAATGTTTACCTTAACAAAAAATTGCCTTGTTCAAGACAATCAATTGATACAAATTTACATTCGGCATAATGGTGTCAATAAGCCATTGGCAGATCATTTAAAAAAAGAAAGTACTTCATATCTCTCTATAGCTTATGTAGTAAGATACAAGTAAGTAAGTTAGAAAAGTGCAACTAACAAATATGTATTCACGAGACCGTTCATAGTGATCCCACGGCAGAGTTATGTTTGCTTTTCTTTCGTCATCTGATAACCGGTGCGTAATTTTGTTTGGACTAATTTGATATTTAATTTTTTTGTTTCCATTGAAGCTATGTGAACTTAGAGGGTTAATTGGCTAAACAGAGCACATGTTTGCTTGAAGATGAGCAAATTTCTGATCAGCCAAGTAAAGCTGATGATAGCAACGCCAGTATTTGAGCTCCACATAAACTGGAAAAGACTGATTTAAGACAACACCTCTGGATTTGTGAGTTTTTCTTTAAACCTTCTTCTTTTTTTGCATTCTTGATTCGTCATGAATTATCAAAAGTATCATTAGAAATCCAAATCTGCGAACACCAGAGTTGATGATTCGGCACAAAAAACTCCATCATCACTATCAATAATTGAGGACGGTAAAGAATGAGAGAGAGAGGGAGAGAGAGGAAAAGAAAGTCAAAGAAACGTTTGTGGGGAGTGGAAAGTGGAAAATAACTAATGTTACAAAGCAAGGTCTAACACATTCTTGGTAAAGGATTGGCTGGTTGTTTGTCACGTCTCGGCTCTCCAAAATGGATACCACTTGCATGGCGATAGGGGTGGTGCGTCGTCGCACAGCCTTATGTCCATTAATATTTCAAGCCTAAAAATGTTGTAAATTGCTTATGAGATCGATGTTCTTCTGTGCGAGCTCATAGCTTGAAATTTTAAGAAAAAAGTTTCGTGCTTAATTCAGCTGAATTTACTCATTACATAATAAAAAAATAAAAACCAAATCCAAATCCCAAATTACTTTCAAATCAACCCACTCGAAGGCTCAAAATGCGAACTTAAAGGCTTGAATCGACTTTAGAGATCTGTAATGATGGCCATCATCTCTTTACAAATATGCTAACAATAATCAGATGAATGTAAAAGAAAGAAGAAGGCTTAGTTTCGGGTTGAAAACCGAAGATTTCAATGTTTTTGAGATAAACCTATAAGGGCTTGTGGGGCTTACAAAAATGATGTCCATATGTTCATTAAAATCTTGCAAGACTTTGGCTTTAACACGCTTATAACTAATAAAAATTCAACTTTCTTATTAATTTATTTTTGGCTTAGACGCCGCTGCTGTCAAAGTGGGCCAAGGTGATAATATCTAGAATTTTTTTAATTGAAAAGCTTAGAAATTCTTTAATGCTTTAAATCGAATCTTTAATATGTTAGGATTTTAAAATAGTCTATTAAATAAGGTCCTGACAATTGGGTGATTGGATCGTTTAGCTGACTGCATGAAATAATAACACCAAGTTTCAGATTTATATCTACTATAGGCTGCTATGCTTATGAAGAGATTAAGCCAAATTGTGTACCGAGTCCAATATCAATATCCGCTGTAATTTTTGCAAGACATATATCTTTCCTTGTGGGCATAAAGGTTTGGTGAATCAGATCCGACTTCTCCCATATTTTCTGTTCATCAACTAAGACAATGTAGTCAAAGTTTTAGTTTCCTTTCTCAATTTTTGTGAGTATTCGGAAACAGACAGACAAAAAAGTTTTAAGCCGAAACCAAATCTTACGCTGGTTAAGAATGCTTGCGGTTTATGAAGCCTGCGGCACGTACTCCTGGATATTCCTTTAAAAATTTAGTTTTTGCGGTATTACAACATTTTTAGATAAAGAGTGAATATTAACTTATTTCTTCTGTGCTTTTGCCGCCAAAATAGCCATTAAGAAACCACTAAGAACAGTTTGTTAGAACATTAAATGTGTGATGTTATGCTTGTTCAAAAAACAAACAAGAAACGTTTATTTTATACATCCACCACTTTAATTTTTAAAAAAGTTCAAAAAACAAAAAAAGTAATGATGGAAATGAAATTTTAATACTAATTTATTTTCAATATTCTTGCGTGTAAGGTATGATCACCCACACAATACATACGTCCAAATTTTATTTGCTGGAAGTTATGGGTAGTGGGCAAAAACCAAATTATTTTTCTTTTGGAAATGGACGGAATGGATGGTTTCTGAATGCTGTAAGCGTTTTTTGACAAAATAAATATATCCCTTACCAATGGCATGCGGTCGTGTATATAAAAATGTGAAAGTTCTACTTCATTACAAAAAAAAAGGATTGCTCGTGGAAAATCTTCGGAAAGTCTGCGTAAAATTAGTGGTACACGTATGTAAACTAAGATACTACTCATGTATGCTAACACACGCGTATATAAAAACAACTGATACAGTTACTCATTCATTAATACTTCAGCACTTTCTCCACAGCCTCGCTGCCTTTACAACGGCACTCACCCATCCATACGTCCGTGCGTGTATGTGTGTGTGTGTGTGTGTGTGTGTGTGTGTGTGTGTGTGTGCCTGTGTGTGGATGTCTTGTTAATACTTAACGGTAGAGAAAAGTACGTAATTGAGAGTCTAATTGAAAATGTCGCATGCGAGTAAACAATACTTAATCGCTCGCTTTAAATAAATAAACATTTGTTTACCAACACACCGAATAAACAGACAGACAGACAGACAGACAAACATAAACGGTATAAAAACGATTAAGAGAAAGAAACAAAAGCAAATATAATCTTGTATGTGTATGCATATGCAGACGTATTTATTATGTATAAACACAAAACCCGCTCGCTTGCATGTAAACATATCTCAGTACGAGAAATGCAAGTCATCGTGAAGATGTCGTAGAGAATGCCAAGTCGGGTGTATAACGTTTGTAACGATAAATTATTGGTAATACGTATCTACACCTACACATGAACGTTCTCACCAAACAAATAGCATGTCACACGGAAGCTAGACGATAATCAAAGAAACCAACCGCGATCCAAGTAAAGGTTTATTTGTGTTTATATCCGCATTTAAAGTCTGATGTATTTACACGAAGTGTTATGATTAATAATTTAAAAAGCTTTTACTAAATACACACACTAAACTTAAATACAAGTTTACAACGGTCGCGGACAATGACAGTAACATGCTTCACGTACACACTTCACAACACGATGTTATCTCACAGTACAGGAATAAACTTGTTTTCCACAACAGTTATTGACTAAATTGAAATTTTCTTACTTTTCACATAAAATTAGCCCTTACTCTCATTTCTCAACATTCGTAACTGAGAAAGCAAAATAAAGGAAACGAACAGAAAGAGTACCGAAATACTTTTGGAGCTTTCTTCATCAAAAGTAAAGATATGAGTTAATTTCTTTGTACAATTTTTTATATTCCAAACGAAAGTTAAACTCTCGATGATAAACAATGATAGGAAATGAAAAGCCAAAGTACTCAAGATAAAAAAAGAAAATAAAATTTCAAATTATATTATTTATAGTTCCTCCCGTTTCTGCTAACGAAGAATATTGCAAAAGTGAGTATGAAAAAAGCACAGAAAGCGCCTTTGGTGCTCTATCGATCAAATTTACTTATGTTTTTTGGACATAAAGCCGTGTACTGTCTTTCTTATAAAACCTTAAAAAACAAGTAGCCATGAACAATATATGTATGAAATTATGCAATTGTTTTATGTAAGACATGAACATGCTGATCAGATTTGAAAAACACTTAACGTAACTCGCTTATGCGTATATATATATATGTATATATATATTGTTACAAAAATTCCAAATCTAGATTCATTCCAACTAATTGCTTTTCACACAATATAAATTTTCGAGAGGGGGAAGAACCAAGTGTAAATTCATGGCGCGTCATGCAGCCGCCGGCCGACGAAAACGATTAGCGGCAAACACATCAATTATGGTAACTTGCTTATATAAGCAGAATATATCAGCAGAATGAGTTAGTCGAAAAAGAAAATTTGAATCGAAAAGAAGGTTTAAGTTAAGAATGTTGTCAAACTAAGTAAATTGTAAGAAATCCTACCCTTAAAAAAATTCATTGTAAATAAAACCCCGATTTAGTAATACGAACCGTATGAAGAAAAGCATTTCGTAACAATCTAGGATTCTCTTTCCTTGTCATGTTTTTCTTTTATTTGATTTGCATTTTCACTGAAATTCACTTTGTAGGCTTCTCGCGTGCTTTGTACTCTATTGCACTTATGATTTAGGGTATATTAAGTTTATACGAAAGTACGTTCAGCAGCTAAAAGGACTTAAATTAGACCTACTTTTAATTATACCAACCGATTCAAAATCATTTTGTGACACGATTTAAGATTGTCGGTTCGCCCGTCCAACCATGAATTTTTCTGAACTGAGTTGTTTTAGCCCAAAGAAAAATGTTAATAGAAAATCGATTGGATCGGATCTCTTTTACGACGACTCTTCTTATAACGCCTTATTCAAAAATAAATTTTTAAAATTTCTCGACAATAATCCCTACATAATAATATTGCAAAGGAATTGGACATTCCCTTAAAAATTCCCCGCTATTTTGGCGTAAAGGCTCCATGGATTTTGAAAGACTGCTCCTTTGACATCACGCTGTCTGTGCACAAGAAAGAAGATACTCCAAATTACGTCTTCAGAAATCTAATAGCTGAAAAAACTCGAGTACTGGAGAGTACCGGTTGGAATCTTTTATACACAGACGGCTCAAAATCTTCTGGTCTGCCTCCTGCTTGTGCCGTGGTAGATGCTTCAGGACAGGTTCTTCTCAATCACATATTTCATGAAAGTACTTCAACTTTCACAGCCGAAGCCAGAGCTATTTTTCACGCTGCGAACCTTGCCCATAAAAACAAACTTAAAACCGTCATTGTTACTGACAGTTTGTCTGTATTACAAGCTGTTCGGAATCCTTCGACTTCGAGATGGAGCACTATTAACAAATTAAGGAATATAATTACAACACCCGGCGGAAAAATTAAAATGTTATGGGTTCCTAGTCATATCGGTTTATTGGGAAATGAGCAGGCTGATCGAGCGGCAAAGTATGCTGCTTCTGCACCTCTAATTATGGATGATGTCATGGAAAAGTCGGATCTTCAAAGATACATTGGAGGAAAAGTTAAAGAGAAAATTACAGAAGGAAATCTACGATACCATCATCAACACTACTCTTCTATTAATTCTCAATTAATTCCACCTTTATATCCAACAAATGTCGAGAAAATCAAGATCCAAACATTTTCGAGAATTCGCCTTGGGCATACAATTGCAACTCACCAATGGATCTTGAAGAAGTCTTCCTCCCCAATCTGCAGTTGTGGACAAATTCTTACTATAAAGCACATTCTCTGCGACTGCCCTAACCTTTCCTTGGCTAGAAGTATTGCATTTAAAGCGATTAACCCTTTGGACTTTCTAAAATCAGCTTCAGAACAGAATATTAATTCAATATATTACTTTATTAAAACTACTAGGCTCAATATCTAATGTAATTTTATAAATTAGAGCCGATAGCCTGTGTTGCTAGTGCTCAATGTCTTTTGTTTAGTCTTTTTCATGGCGAAAAGATTTAATTTTCTTTTTTTTCTTGACGGCTTACGGCGAGCATGGCAATGGTTATGTTATAATTTTGTATGCATTGGGCCAATGGAGTCCGGAAATTGTTGTTTACGGATGGCATTGTAAACAAGGAGGGTTATTTAAGTATATTGAAGGAAAATTTGGATGAAACTACAGACCAACTTGGTATTTAAGAAACGTTCAAATTCTACGAAGACAACGACCTCAAGCCTCAGTCCCGCTTAATTCAAGAATGGCTCTTATATAAATGCTCCAAAGGGCTTCACCCTCTTCCACAAATCACGAGGCACGAACCCCATAAAAAATATGGATCGTTCCGTCCAAGACTTGTCGAAAAAACCCTGTATTAATGAGACTCACTGTATGTACTCAGTTTTGCGTCCCATCCTGTATAGGGACTCCTACGAAAAGTGGGCCTTATGTGGGAACAATATAAAACTTTTCGAATTTTGTGACAAAAATATATGAAGAGTTGTATGAGGTAAAATTGTGTGGCATATTTAAAGACCGATCTTGCCCGATTGCAATATTTTTGCTTGTTTTTTCTGCTATATATATATAAGTAAATTAAGTATTCACATGCTAAAAATCTATACTCTTACTAGATCCATGTTAATGGCAAAAGTATCTTCAAGTTAAGAATGTAAAAAATGGATACCAAAATCAACGCCCAGATCGTATGGATCCTTTTTTTAATGAAACGAACTATCCTACGTATTATAATGAATATAAATAAAAATAATTATGCTGAAGTTTTGTAACTGATCAGGCTGACTGCCACACTAAAGTTGCAACTGATTTAAAAGACTTGTAAATCGACTCCCGTTTATTTTTTTCAAAACTAAAAAAAAATTTGTTTTAACAAACATTCATTGTAGGCGTAACTCTGGATAATTAATGTCAATGTGTAACTCATAATATCGTATTCTGCAACCAATTCCAGGTAGCCTGGTACATATCGCCATAGTCTTCTCCGCAAGCTAATCTATAATTCATAGTCAGTTCGACAAAAAACAAATGGAACCCATTCTGAAATATATATTCCCATTTAAAAAAAAAAAAAACACGATTAATAACAAACTTAAGAAAACTGGACTTTTCGATGGCCAATATTTTATATCATACACGTAAGTCATCTACTTAGGCGCATTTTATTTATTAATTGTTTTTCATTTTCACATATAACTTATGCATGCGCATATATATAGCTATATATGTGTATATTATTTATTTATATTTATTTTAGCTCTTTTTTTAATCGCTACACCCTACATAAAATTTTTTAAAAATGTTTGCTAGAGCTAAAGATTATTGCTTTCGACACCCATTGCCTTGTACTGAAAGAATCTTAACGTACTTAGTCCGTTGCTGACTTCTAACCGACTGCCGTTGTGTTTATTCTAATCAAGTTAGGACTTCTGATGAACAAATCCCTAATCGGACCCCTTTTTGAAGGCTTTTTTTTTAAATGTAAACCTTCATAAAATGTTTTTTTACTTTTAAATAATCCGCCTGAGTGGCCGAGTAGGCAAGAGTCTCGACTAGCAATTCAATGGTCGCGGGTTCAAACCTCAAGTGCGGTAGAGTTTTTAATAATAAAAATAATAATAATATTAATAAAAAAAAAAAAATAAATAAATAAATAAAAGCCGAAAGCCTTAGATGCTAGTGCTTTAAGACTTTAGTCTTAGAATTTATTCTCTGGCTAAATTTATATAATAATAATAATAATAATAATAATAATACTTTTAAATAAATTAAAATAACCCTTTTTTTTTGCTTTATAGTGTCTAAAAGTGAGCACATTTTTAATAAATATTTTTGTGCTCTAATCGACTAGTAGGTAAGGAAAGCAATTCGAACAAGTTGTTACATTGGCGTTGAAAAATAAAGTATTGTCTGAACCGCATGCGAAGCAATTAGAAAACGACGTGCGCGCGGCCCAAGATGTTAAGAAGTTATAACGTAGTTCAGTGTTTATAAAACTTGTTTGATAGAGTTCAGTTTTAAAGGCAGTGCCTTAAATGTGCGGCCTCTACCTTTAAATGCACTTTCACATTTTCAATTGTTTTATTTATTTTATTTTATATTCATTTGAAATTATTTAACAACAATTCCGCTAAAAACCGAAAGCCATATAAAATGCAACGTATATGCAATAAGTAGAATTTTATACATATACGGGTATGTATATATTATATATATGTATTAACTGCGGTGTACACACATGGTATCATACATACCGAAATACCCTTTAATACCAATTTATTTTTATGATATGTCACTAGTGTGAGAGAAAAATGAAATAAAAAATATGTGCTGAAATTTACTCGTCTACCGCAGATAAAAAAGACAAACGATGTACATATGGCGTATTTGCGCCATCATAAAATCAAAATGGTATATTTATATAAGCATTCAATAGCACCCTATAAACGATAGATGGCTGTATAGAATAGTATAAGGATTTATTTTTAATACCGGCATAACAAAATCAACGTAAAGAAAAGAGGCAGCATAAAAGAAACAACACAATTCTCTTATCTCTAGGTAGCAGTTAATATACTTTAAGTCTTTTGCTGTGCTTTACACGCTTAAGCACACATACTTAAATACACACTGCGGAAAACTGCACTTTATATGATACATTTACTTTCTAAATAATTATAATATTACGTTACAACAACAACAACAATTTTAACTGCATACGTATACGAAAAACGTTACGCATAAGTATTAATTAAATGCATTCCGGTAGCGCGCTGAGAATATCGATTATCTCGCATTTCAAGTTAACAATATATGGTCTTCAATGCTGAAATACTGCAAGAGCAACTGGAAAACTAGAATTAATTTTTAACTTTGATACCACATGCATTGTTTAAGTCAATTTAGTAATGAAACACGATTGCGATATTCGCGATTGCAATGGGAAGTCCTGAACTTGGATTACCATGGTTCATACATAGTACTTTTTTGAATGTAGTCCGTTATCAATAATTATCGGCGGCATTTGCTCTCGATTATATGTTAGGATATAACGACATTCATTCGTAGTTGGGGCATTTTTAAATTTCAATAATAAATTGATATCTCGCATTATTATAAATATTAAATATAATTAATAAAAATCTGAATACAAACGCGCGCTCAACGAAAGCTGTCGCCAATGAATATGAATTATAAATATTTGAAAAAGTTAATTTAATGAATTTTTTATTAAATGCCTAAGAAATTTTTGTAAATTGAAAGTAATAAGACATTAGCGAACAATTTACTCAGTCAACAACCCGAGGAGTACACGAGTTTTGTCATTGTCATTTAATAACAGCCTAGTGTTTCTACTTTTTTTTTTAATCAAAACTTCCACATCTTGAGATGCAGATGATCTCAATTGCGTATCGAAAACACAGCATTAATCGCAGATTATTTTACATCTACCTGTCAGTCGATTAATGGATTCCAAATCTCAACGATTTTTCAAAAATATTATCAATTTTGTGAATGGAATTGGAATTGGTTCCAATCCGCGAAAATTTCTCTCTTCCTTTATAGGTTATGCAAATGATTTCGTCTTTTTTTTAAGAATTTTTTTCTTCACATTACATGTGGGAAGATTCATTCACAGTTAGCTAGACATAAACTTCTCTGGGGTTTTTTGATTAAAAAAAAACGACAACAACAACAGCAACAACGATTACCTTAAACTTGAAAGTTCATTTATTATTTTTTTGCAATTTCTGTTTCGTACTATATGCAAAAACTCAACCGCGCAACCCACACATAATCATGGTTGTGCTCGGCATAATACGCAATCAGTTGTTGCGAAGCGGTATAGGCTGGCATCCATTTATTCATTCATTCTTTCATTCAAAAGTGAAAAACCTCAGAAAACAAATAAAAGTGACTCGAAATTGTAATTATTGCTACAGTCCCGTAACGTGTGTTTCATAATTACACATTTCGCAGGCTGTAGTAGACACAACGATAAACATACACATACAGGCTGCCTGCCACTTTATTTTTCAGACTCATTTGCATTGTTAACCATTTAACGATGTCTGACAACGGTCTGTCCTTTAGAAGCAATCGGTATAAAAGCAAAACGAAAGAAAGAGATAGATATAGATAGATAGATAGATAGATAGATAGAGAGAGAGAGATAGAGACAAAAAGAGAGAGAACAGTCTGTTGGTAAACGGTAACGGCTACACCACTGTAAACGTATATAATGCATATATGAAAACATTACATTAGGATTGGAGGCCAGTCAATCAACCGTTTATTTCGTATTGTGAAAATATGCACAGACTGCAGTCTTGTTTGTGGTTCTATGCGTAGTTAGATTTTATCACCACTCTCGCACTGGAGATATATCCTTTTGTTCTTTCTCTGTCAAAGGATAACCACACTTAGAAATTGTGAATTTTTGTTGTTACTTGAAATTACCATGCACAGAAACGAAAAATCGAATGGGCTACGTAGTCAGTATTCAAGGGCTGTCAAATGTAGTGGCGTGAAATTCAATTGCTATCGGGATTAGGTAGGTTTTTGGTTCTGAGATGAAATCACAAATAAAATTAAACTTTTCATCAAAATCCATGTCTTCGCTTATCATCAGAGCATGCTAAACGTATGCTAAATTTTGACATTTATTTTATAATGCCCAAACGGCTTTATTCGCATGAAAATCATGCATTCTTAGCTGAGACAAGATAGTTATTCGATTTTGGTTAATTCGGTTTTTCGGTTCATATATGGGTCTGGCGTTACCAATGAACGTAGTTAATAAATTTATCCAAAAATCAAAATAATCCAACTTGTTAATGTGATTTTCTGCCAAGAGTAGAAAGTCTTGACTTTTTTAAACCCCTTTCAAAGACCTAAAGGACCTACAAACATGCCTCGCAGACCTTATAAGAAAACACGGTGCCTGTATCGCTTTCTATCAATTCTTTTTTATGGCAAATGTCTTGAGTAACATTACTTAGCGTTGAAAATGTCTCTTGACTTGTCTTCGTTTTAATATAAAAGGCTTAAAATAGACTTCACCTTTAGCGAAGATCTATAATCCATATTTTGTTCAATTATATAGTGGGCCAAGCAATGAAATTAGGAAAAGCCTGAAAAGTTTTCATTAAGGCTGCCGTAATAGAAAAAAGGGATTTTTATACCCTACACCACTTGTGGTGCAATGGCATATTAAGTTTGTGTGGATGGATGCAACACCCAAGAAGACGTGAAGTATATCCGTTTTTTCTTTTAAGCGTATCTGTCCGTCTATCCATCGTGCGTTCTTGTGTTCAAAGTAAAAGTAGCAATTGTTGACATATTTTGATAAAATTTGGTACATAGATGGGTTTTGCATGAAGAAGAATGCTATTCCAAGTAGCACGGATCGATTGTTATATGAATCACGAATAATTGAGCGACACAGTGTGCGGTGGTTAGCGTTGGGCCCTGCCGCACTATAGTCATTTTACTTGTTTTTATAATAAAAAATGTTTACCGAAGACTTTTTGCCTACTGATTTGCTGAATGTTACTATGAAGATACTGTAAAGAATTCATATGAAAAAATGAAAATTTTATGTTTTCCCCGGACAACTTTAAAAAATCCTGTTGCAAGATAAACGCTTCGATTTATGTTATAAGCATCTTATTCAATTAAAATAATTTTTTTATCTATTAGTCTACAGTCCCACCAGCATGAAAATACCCATTATTGTTGAAATATTTCATCCTTCTTTTTTTTTTGCTTAAAAGTGCCTGTTTTGCTGCAGCTATCAAAGAAAAAATCGCACGTTTTTCAATATTGCGAAATAATGAACAAAGCGACGAGAAAATATATAATTCAGTAGATCAATTGATAGTTAAGACCTAATATTCTATACGAATATTTTAACTAATTGGCAGAAGCACTGAAAGGTTTCGAATCGTTCACGAACTTATACGTACTCAACGACCGCATTGGTGAAAAGAGTTTGCTCTTTAACGAACATTAGTAAACACATCTATTAGCTTATTGTCGAGGTTAGAAATTAACAGGCTATACATTAGGCTGCAATTTCCAAGCAGTGCTTTATTTGACACAAGTTCTTTTTCGAGCGCTTCGAGAAAAACCTTTAACCTTTAAGGAAAAAATTTGTATGAGATAACGAATTTTTCCTACTTATTCTAAAATGTTCAAAGCGTCTGTTAAACCAAACCAAAATTTGCAGCGGCCTTATCTTTTAAGAAATTTTATGAATAGTCTTGAACTGGAATAGAAACGCGAGAACGAAGGATACTTTTCTTTATATTGCATATTCTTTTTTTTTTTATCTAATCCATCGAAACGTTTTCTTTATTATAAATTGAAAATTTTAAATCACGACTTTTCATTGATTGTTCACGCACTTGTGGATCATTTGCCCCAAAATTATTTGTGCAATTTTCACAGATAATTAAAAGCCACGCCGACATCGCTTGCAGAGCGCAAAAAGCATAGAAGAAAAAGTATTTTATAAATATGTTATAAATATGTATATAATATAAAAACTTACTGGCCCGCGCGTGCTTAATGACAGTTTATTTTGGATGCAAGCCCATAACCGTATTTTGATACGCCGGCTATAACTTGCTCACAATATATTTTAAAAAAGATAACCACTGATAGCTTTATCCGAGATGGTAAAACACAATCTAACAAACGCGCAACCTCCAATATCAGTTATGCGATTTTTTCTCTACGATATGAAAAAGCATTTACATCTTATTTGTGGATATAAAAGAAAATATATATATATATATATATATATATATATATATATATATATATATACATATACATATACATATACATAAATATACATACATGTATCCATAGTAGTCTACATTACTTTAGTTGACAATTAATACGCAATGAGTGTCTAATAATCGTCCTTAAGTGTAGATAACTTTTCATATGCTATTCCTTCTGCAATTATTCGGTTTATCACTGACTATAGTTTTCCTATCAAATTGTAGATGTAAAGAAAAATTAACACTTAAACGGCCAGACTAATAATGGACTGACACGGTGACGCTATTGAACACACATGAGGATTCCCTTATTATAAAGTAAATTAATGCATCGGCGACTCCTTCTGTTGATCGTGTCAATAAATTTTAACTAATTCATACCTGGTTGTAAGCACAAAAAAAAATTTTTGTTGTTTCAGTTGTTGCGTTTAATAAAGATGTAATTCGTCGATAGCAAAGACAGACAATGTGTAAGACTTACTAATTTTGTAACACATTTCTAGCAATTCCCAAGTTGTTAGTAAATAAATAAATAAAGTAAAAAAGAAAACTTTGCAAAATATAAAAAAGAAACTTAGTGAAGGAACATTAAAGAGATAAAAACACTTTAAGTTTGTGTCCAATTAAATACTTTTTATGGGCTCTTGCTGTTGTTGTTATTGTGCCAATATCTTAGATTCACCAATGCTGGTGTTCTGTCTGAGCAATAACAGCATTTAAAAAGGTGCGAACTGGTTACCAAAGAGCAAGCATTACTTTGTCTTTTCTTTCCTTTTTTTTTTTATATATAACTTTTGTCTTAACACTAACCCACCATAATTGCACTCGTTTTATAGGTGCAACTTTTTTCCCGTTTAGAATTGGCATCAACATCAGCATCAGTATTATCATTATACCTCCTCTATGTAATGTGTGGTCGCTTTGCAAGCATACCGAACGGCTGGAGAGCGTTATTTTGTTGGCTGCTTTGGCTGACGGTCTGGCTGCTTGAATGGTTCTGTCGGATATTAGTGACAAACAAATGTTAATGCAGGCGATAAGTACAAAGTGTTAATAATCACAGCATTTGTATTAAGTTTTGCAGCAAACGAGGTAAAGAGGTAAAAGTTCTCTGGTGAAGCAACAATTGCCCAAAAAATCAAAAAAAAAATTAAAATTTCCTTCTTTTTGTTTTTCTTGCTTCGTTGAGAAACCTCGCAGTTATTCTCGCCGTCGTCTACGAACGAAAGAAGTTATTCTCTACTAATATTTAAGCTATTAGCTTAGGAGATAAAAACGGTCGCCCTTTAATACTAATAATAATTAAAATCCAGGGCTTATTCGTACCTTGTCTAATGTGGATACACCTTTTAAATTACGGCAAAAAGTTAGTTATGATAATTAAATGAAAGTTTTGCAGTTTAATAAGCACTGCAGCTTATGTCATCTACAACTTACATGCAGTTACTTCTGTTGCAAACATTAGCTTCGACTTAATATATTACTAACACTGTAAAGGAAGTTATAGTTGCAAAATTTTTCGGAAAAAAACAAAAAAATAAATAAATAAAGAAAAAGGAAAACCGCTCACACACGAATTTCATGAACTGTACACAAAACGCCCTTCGCCCGTTTTAACGCAACCCATAGCCAAACAATAGTACAAAAACTAAAACAACAACAAAACATACTTTGTCGCTATCATCGTGTTGCAATCTCACTTTTGTTAGTTTCGTTGTTGTTATTGTTCTCGTTGTCACTACAGTTCACATGGCAACCGTTAATGGATGTGTCCCTTGGGTGTACTAGAAGTGCCACACCAACCAAACGCCATTAAAACAATCTTGTCTAGTCTAGTCGAGTCTAACAGACAGTAACAACAGCACACTAGCAAACAGCAAGGTTTATAGCATATAATATCATAGATTTGATTACCGCGCTGCATACATAGCCCCTAACAGCAAAGAACAGGAAGTAAAGTTCCAAAACCCAGGGAGAACGTAGAAAAACAAAATGAATAAAAATTATCCTTGCAGTCTTTGCTAAACACATAAGATTATTTTTAAATTTTTGATGTCGGCCAGCGAAGCAGCCAGTCAGTCAGTCAGCCAGTTAGCTAGTTAGCCAACCAGCAAGCCAGCCGTTCGACCAGCCAACCAGGTGTAATATTTGTGTACAGGAAAAAGTTTAGGGGAAAAAAAAAAAAATAAAGGCAGAAAAACGTCGATAAACTGTAACTGTGCTGGCATCTAACTTAGCTTTAATGCTCCTTGAAAATTGGGCAGATGTGCTTATCGTGGCAAATGCTTACGCTAGTAAGACTCTCTGCTTGCTTAACTAAATGTTTTTGCAATTCGTGTATTTGTTAAGTTCCCTGGTTACTTAAATATCATCGCGCATATCGCACTTGGTTAGCATTCGCCTTTGGTCGAATAAAAGTAGTAATGTTGCTGTGTTTTCGTTGTAACACCATTGTCATCGACATCATAAATGATAGTAATCGCATCTTCAAGATATCTCCGCAAACACATACATACCTATATATAAGCGTGCAGTATCATAACAACAAAATATACGAAATCGAGTATTGTCGCAATAGAAAAAGGTAAATACGGTTTGAGTCTAAACGTAGGCGCCCTATAAATTGCTCTTACCTCAGCTGAAACATATCTTCAAACCCCATTCCATTTTAACAGCATAAAAATTAAATACCTTTTAAGCGTCTTAGAGCCAATCTATAAGCGTCAGCAAGGCGGATCTTTACACATCTCTTCCATACACACACTGGCACCGCTTTCAGATATTGATTCTCCTCTTCGAAATACTACACATGTAAGTTCAATGTCACACGATAAATCACTATTATAAGCATATGTACATATAGGAATGTGCAACTTGTCTTTCCTCAACAGAAAAAGAAAAAAAGTCTTTGTCTGCTTTTTAAACAATAGCTGCTTTTATTCTATTTATTTCTTTTTTCTCATCTTCTTTTAAAATTTTTCTTCTTGATCGTATATATAGAGTCTTTTTCGCCTCTTAATCTTTTCAATAAAAATAAAAACCACCTTCATTATCAAACTTTGATCATTAGAACTTTTTTTCTTGAAGAAAAATAGTAAAAAAAAAATAAATAAATAAATAAAGAAAAAAAAAACGAATATGAAGAAGAGAATAAAATTGCTGTGTTCCTCCAATTGACGGTTGTCAAGTTTAGTGTAAAGCAACAAAAAACAAAAAAAAATAATGAAAAAAAAATAAATAAACTTTGAACATTGTTAACATCATTAATGTTTTTACTTGCTTTCGTAAACCGAAACAGCACAACACTGATGGTAGCAAACACCTGCTGAAAACCGTTAGTTTATCGTTTTCATAAAATTTCATGGGCCATCCATTGCTGATTACAGTCCGCGATAATTGTTTTAAACAATTGCGTTACATGTCTCATGTGGAATCATTAAGAGAAAAGAACTGACAATTGCTTTACTCTGTTGTCAACACCATCGACAGTAGCGATTTATCTGCTATCTGCTTACTTTAACAGAAGGTTATAACTGTCATACAAAATAATGCAATTAAAAAAGTTGATTAGAGAGTATTCCGCAGAGAAAAACAGACGACAGACGACAGATGATAGCAAACTTGGACCAACCAATCTCCATCATTGTTATATTAAATAAAAATTCATACGCTTCCCCGAATGTTATTCCAGCAATATCTATGAAATCAAGCACGATTGAAAGTAATTTAAAACAACATGAATATATAAATGCATTGTCTGTCCGATGAAAAACATTTACACATATCGAGATTTTCAGACGAAAAGCTGCCTTTATTGTGTCATATAATCAAATATTATAAAAAAATTCCGATAATACAATTTCGATAGAGGGGAAGGACCGCCCATTATATGAATACAAGTTGAAGAATGTAAAATTTATCTCAAATATGGAATAAGCTTAGGGAGTTGGACTGAGAAGTAAATCTTCTATTGATTTTTTTGTGTAGAAAATTTGAAAAACACTCATGTAACTCTTAACGTAACTCATAATTGGTTGCATTTATTATATTTTTATTTGTTAGATATATGCATATATATGCGTAGAAATATGAAACAAAACTGTGGTGAAATTATTTGGTGCTCTCATTCACCTCTTGCCTACATCTGCACTATTCAAGCATCATATGTGTATGTGATTATTACAAAATAAAATTAGAAAAAAAAACGAAATACGGTCCATCCTTAACGAATTTGTTCCTCTCACCAGAACTGGACTGTGTATTGTAAACGTCTGGTCACGAATGTTATTTGAAAACTATTTAATATTTCATCATTTTTTTCGAAACTCCTTTATTTCACTTTACTCTTTGCTTGTAAAAAACAGGCCTACTAGGTTTTCTGTGTTTTATTGTTTTCTTATGAAAAGTGTCTTTCATCTTAACACATTGACTGCCAGCTACGAGATATCTCGTATTAAGCGCGTGTATCAAAACTGCCAGCTACGAGATATCTCGTAGTGCGTGCTGCCATTTTAGGTTAATTACAAATGGCCATTGCAGGTAAAAATATTTTAAGAAGGGAATGGAAAGTTTATATGGAGTAAAAAAACGTATTAATTTTCAGCCTTTATTTAAAAGTGTTTTTATTATTGTTGCTGAATATGATAAACTCTAAAAGAACGATCAACGCAAAGTGCTGGCTTCTCGGGACACTGTGGACAAAAATACCTAGTCTCCTTACGTTTTTTTTCCTTTGTACAGATTCGACATGGCTTTGTAGGCATTCTTTTTTTTTCTGTGGGAAGAAAATCAGTTGCATTTGTATTACAGTTCCTGCTTTCTCTTGTATTCCTGTCGTCACCAAGTAAATGCTTAATAACTGACTCCCTAAATTGAAGTAACGTCATCCTTCTATTCTTTCGATTTCTTTGGTTATGAAACATGTGTACATTGTGCAGGAAGATTCCTAAGTAATGTAGTGCAATTTTCTTGTACCAACGGATGGTTTTCCCAAGGAATGAGAAATATGACATACCTTGGTCAGAGCGATCAACACCTGGCATTCTCAAAGTAATCTCTGACTGCATTCGGTTTAGTCGAAATTTTTCCATTTTAGTTCTGCACTTGAACCATTTCACCTTTATGCATGTTGGATATAGTCAGCACATCCCGCGTAAGTGGCAACCAGCACAGGAATTTTATTTAGTGACGCCAGCTACGAGCCATCTCGTAGTGTTTTTTTTTTTTTCAATAAAAATTACTGTAAATGCAATTACAATATTATATCAATAACTTAAAATAATTATATTTTGTAAACTTTCATGTATTCTTGGGTTAAGGAGTAAAATGATTATCCTTCAAACACTATTAGGCCAATTCATTGAAAATAAAATAATGCCTCCAGCATATTTTCACATTTTAATTTATTCCGAATGAATCTTACTTCAATGTATAATTTCTGTGGTCAAAATGATATCGAGTTATGAGCTAAAAATTTTGAAAGGGTTGCTTGGATGCTACGAAATTACATAAAGGAATTATTAGCGGTGTACGCTGTTTATGTTGCTCCATTCACAGGCAAAATTATTTCTATAAAACACTGTTGCACACAACAATTAAAACAATTGAGTCAGTAAACTGGCGCAATACGCTAAAAATGTTGACAAAGTCATTTTTAAGGATAACGACGTTCTGCTCTACTCTGGAGCTAGCTGCTCTGACTTTTAATGTTTTATTCTCTTCCTCGCTCTTATTCACCAAATCACTACTTCTTTGATTAACATTCGTCTTAATTGATGATTGCCTCAACATTTCGGTACGAAGTATTCATTCTGTCAGCGAAATAAGATAAGTGTGTCGCTTACAATGGCTTTTACATTGGATCAGACGAACTTTTTTCCCATTTTTGAAATAAGTGCTTTTCTTTAATAAACAAGCAAGAATAAAAATTATATTCACTCGTGACCGAAGCTTTTATATACAGCACCGTAAACCTAAAAAAAAGGAACAGAACTAAATTTTTATACACTAGGGATTGGAAGGGCACGAGTGATTTGTAGAATAAAAGTTGAAATTTAAATGTATTGTACATTATGAGTAACAAGCAAGAAACACGAAACCAAAGGTGTTCACAGGTTTTATTATATGGACGTATGGGCTTTGTAGGTGTGTTCTTTGAAAAGTTTGGTTCATTCTCAATTTTTTTTGCAAGTTTATAGGCGATATCTTATTTTTGCGAACGGGAGATACTACACAGTTTCGCAGAAGGACAGATGGACAGATGAACGGGCGAACGTACGTGGATGCATTTCAAATTTGAAAATCTCCATGAATTTATATACTTTATGGGATTTTTGAAGCTTGCTTTTATGCATTATAATGGTTTTCAAAATATATGAAATTATCACACGCTACAAAGATGAGTAAGCGTGACCGATTTTTTCTATTTTTGTAGACGTACTACAGCCTCGCTCATAGAATATACATTCCAATTTTTGTAGATTTATCTGCTATAGTTTATGGGCAACAAAAGCAAAAAAACAATTTTTTATTCCTATAACAGAGGTGTCCTCAATTTACGTTGTGCTGTAGGCGTTTTCTTCGGCCGATCTGACACGTTTTGAATACCAACCTGCGTGAAAGAACTTCCAAATGTTTCTCTCAAATTTGAAGTTGATAGCTTCATTTTTGCAGCCAGGAATATGTTTACAACAGACATACACAGACGAACGAACTCGCTTAAATCGATTCAGAATTTGATGCTGATGTTGGTGATGAGTGGAAGAAAGAATGGCTTTTCTCACACTTACTCATGCAAACACGTCAAAAAATATGTTCTCTTGGTTATTTCAGTCTATATAAATCTTTTATAGTTCAAGCCGACTCGAAGCTAAAAATCTACTCGTTTTTCATCTTTCTCTTATGTTATTTTGGTTTCAGTATTGATTAGTTTGCAAAATGCATTGTTTATAATTCGACAAATTTTTATGTTTTTGTAGACTCTAGTTTAAATATTCTTTCGACAATTTCATCTCCTCTCTCACCTTTCTACATTCATTTGATTACCAGCAGTGGCTTCGTGCTCTGACATAAAGACAAAGATGTGTTAACATATATTTACAATGAAAATATAAGTTTCATGTTCTAATGACAACAGAAGGAGCAATGAAAAATAAATGAAAAAATTAACACGGCTTCAAAACGAATCTGATATATCCACTGCTTTTTTTTACTAAAATGTCGTTTATGAATTTAAAAAAAAAAAAAAAAACAAAAACAGCAATCTGTACATTATTTGAATTCTATGTAAAAGATGTTGCCGCTGGAAGACGGTAAAAGTCACGTATTATATGTAAAGAGCAATGGCGGGCAATTTAAATATGGGAACACTAAGGAACCAGATATAAAGAGTATCAAAATTTTACTGTGTAACTTATTTACCTTAAGAGAATTTATTGCATGTCACAAACAAACTGAAGAAATTAGCATATTTTCAACCCTTGAGTTGACGAACATAAATTTTTGAAAATCTAAAACAAAAGTTATAAAGTTGACATTTTACTGTATTGTCATATTAAGCTTCATAATGCGCTACTCAAACGTAAGGCAGACACTTGCTCTATCTTTCCACATGATATATACAATATCTCACTGTGGCAAGATTATGCTCGAATTTGTCAGGAAAACATAATCCCAAAGCTTTCTAACTCGAGTTTGAATATAAACTATACCGCCCTCAGTAGACTTAACCCAAATACATACTAAAGTAGCAGAATCTTTCTTTTATAATATCAATAAAAATGACAACATATAATAAATATATAAATAGAAAGAAAGGATTTTATATTGAAATTACGTAAATAAGAGAGAAAATGGCAAAGAAATTTTTGATAAGAATCACGTAAATGTACGTTGCAAACTTAAAGAAACACATATCAATTTTACACCCATTATTGGGAGGCTAGTGCTGTGTATAATTTTTAAATATGCAGATCCTATGCAATTATAGCATCGTCTGTCCCTCTTGTGGTTCCGAAAGTAAACGTAAATCACTAAATCACTTGTGATGCGAAGCATATAAAGTTCTAACATTTTATTTTTTCGTTTTGCTTTTATACCCTACATCACGTATGGATATAGGAAGTTTGTGCGGACGGTTGTAGCACACAGAAAAACTTGAGATATACCCACCTTTCATTATCCCAATCGATTTAGAATCATGTTTTTATTCGACCTGTCTAACCTTGTCTGTCTGACTGCCCGTATTAAGTTTGTTCATGTATCTTTGCGTGCAACCTAAAGGGCCTAATTTTTGAAATATTTTGATGAGATTTGGTACATTAAGGTGGTTTAGGCAAACGACAAACGCTATTGAGAACGATTCGGATCAAATCAGTTTTTCGGCTACTCCCCATATAACGCCTTCTTTTAATAAGTCATTATAAGAAAAAATATTATAATGTTTAAAATGTCATGAAAACAATCGCTCATAAATGGCATTCCGGCATTCTAAATCGTTGTGAAAAGTTTGGATCGGATGGGACAATTTTTTGAATCTCTCGTCGTATAACCGTTCCTACGAAAACTCAATTTTTGTATGTTAAAAAGACCTAATTAAGCCCTAGAGCACTTGTGGTACAGGGTATATTAACTTAGTTCGGTCATATTTAACATGCAGAAAAGCTTAAAATGGACCTACTTTTGATTATACCGATCAATTCAAATCATTAGATGAATTGATCTAAGCCTGTCTGTCCATCACCATCCAGATGTCTGCCCATGGTTCGGCTTGGTCCAGTTTTTCGACCACTCCCCATATAACGTCCTATTCCGAAAACTCGTTATATGGAATAATTTGTAATTTTCAAAATTTTTCGGCAAAAGTGGCTAAGTAGTAGTATTTGATGAAAATTCGTTCATAATAATAACTTGACATAAAACAAAATCTTACCACATTTGCTAGAACTATGCAGGCCTACTTTTGTTAAGGGTTCTCATAAACAATAAGACTTTATATGCCAAAAATATCCAATATGTGATATTTTATTTACTGTCGTTAGTAAATCAACCATAGTGAATTTGAATCACATGGCTTTATTTTTTAGACCACAGAGCTTTCTTGAAAATAAAGTATAATTTGTTGTAGACTCTTAGTTAAGCGGAATGGTGTGGGCTATATAACAGTCGGCCTTGGCCAATTATAGCGTTATTTGTGTTTCTTTTTTTTACCCTTAACTTTAAGATAAATCTGAATGTAATTCTCATAGTTGCTCTTACTGACCTTAAGTAAATCAGGGTAAGATCATGAAACGCTTAAGCATTGTTTAAGGACTAATCATTTTACACTTTTTCGTAAGAAAGGTCTGTTTTTTACAATCAGAAAGAAGAGTAAAATGAAACAATGAGTTTTCGAAAAAAGTGATTTGGAATGCCAAAAAGGTTTTAAACAACATTCGTGAGCAGACATAACACAATCCGATTCGAATGAGAGGAATAAATCCGTTAAAGATGGACCGTACTTCGTTTAACTTTTAACTTTATTTTGTAATTATCGCATATATGACGTTTAGATAGTGAGGATGGGCTGCCGATCCAGGCAAGATGTGGATGAGAGCACCAGACAATTTCACCATAATTTTGTTTCATATCTATATGGGCAACGCATATAATTATGCGTTACATTACCCAGTTACATGAGTGAGTTCAATTTCCTACATAAAAAAAATATGTTATATGGATTTTATAATCTTCAACTCGTCTTCATACAATGATAACTTGTTCCCTTCTTTTTTGTCGAAATTTAATTCTTGAATTTTTCTATTTTATATATTATAAAATTTTTATTTTTTTATTTTGATAGAGTCGAACGCAGGTTACGCAGGAACCTGCAGACGAAGTTATGACATCGTTTATTTATTTTGGTATTTCATAAAAAATTTGATTAGAATCGAGCAAAACTAAAATCGTGTTTCCTTACCGTAATCACAAAATTGGACAAATCGAGCGTATGACATTTCTTGAAAGCATTTGTTGTTTATCATTCTGCATATGTTAAACAAAAAAAAACAAATGAGTTACTCCGCGCATTTGTGGATATTATGATAATCATTAAATTGTGGTCTCACCGCATAACCTCTTAAGTTAATTCGCTAAGTATAAATCGCATTCTCCCGTAAGGGGATTCCAACGAAATCTAGCGAGTAGAAAAGGCCTGTGCTTGAGTTCCGGGCCGTTGCCGTCTTTGTGTGCTAATATTGATTCTATAGACATAAATAGATTGAGCTTTTATATATTATATATTTATAGGTAGAGCATAGATTAAATGGCGTTTTGTAGTTATTGTTCTTGGTGATAATTTTAAACAATTGAAAAATATGTGTAAAGTGTTCCAAAAAAGTTTATTTATATACATTCGCTTTATATGCTTGTATATATGCACATTATATATATTTGGTGATGACTCGTTTTGCGGCGGTTTCGCGAAAAGGTATATTCGCTTACGTTTGTTATGCGTTTATGGTCTTAGAAAGTATGCGCTCGAGGCTGTGCAAAGAAGTTTTCCTCATAAACATGCTTACAGACTGGAAAACAAACGTTACCAAAATAAACAAACAAACAAACAATTGTGTGGACAATCATCTATTATTACCAGGATTTGTGTGTGTTTATGGTACATATAGTGGCTATTCGGACAACGACACGACCAAAATTTCCTTTTGGTTTTTCTGTCAAGAGCCGGTGATATCTTTATAAAGACACTCTCCAACGTAATGGCAAACGGCAAAGTTACATTTTACCATTTATAGAATTGTTGCTCTGAATGATGGTGTTTTGGCTCATGTTGCTGGTATTTTCTTTTCCCAATGTTTTGTTTGTCTCTACTTATTGTGATTCCAAGTAAAGCTGAAGTTTCTAATTAAGACATTGTCTGTATATTCATTGAGTTTACCTTTGTTTGCTATTCCGACAAGAGAATAAATGTCGGCAAACTATTGTTAAGCAAATAACTAAACATTGACACATATACACAAGCGCACGTATTTATATATTTTGTATACAATATATGCATATATGTATATATAAAAAAACGAATACCAAAAACAACAATAAAAGTATACTAAACTTAGGCAATTGATGTAGGTGTTCGATTCTATTTTCTTTTTATCTTCTCAATGCAACGAATAACCGTTAGTTGACCTCCGCTTTTGAATTGTGTGATCAAAAAAGAAAAAGAAATAAAAAAAAAAACACAACGCGAATTTCACAAATTGGTTGTTATCACCTTTAATGGCGCAATTACAATAGAAGTTAATTTTAAAGGAAAATATTGAAAAGAAACGCAAACAAATTATAAAACGACCATGGAAATCTATGAAAAGCCGACTTAAAGCGAATCTTCGATACCCATCAGTCGTAAAGGAATTTGTATGAAAATAGCGAAGAGCTGTTGTGGTGGCGTTTTTTTTTTTCGATATTTACTGCATTTTGCATATCGTTCAGACTAATATTTTAATGTTTTTTCAATTATGAATTATTTCCTATGTAATAATGCTGTACGGGCTGATCAAGCTCTTGCCAAAACTTCATTCGTGGAGTTAAGTTAAGAGGATGGATTTTGTTCCGAGTTTATTTTTGAAGTTTAAGCTAACCAAAGAGTGTCGGGACGTTAATGGTGCGTTCTGACTTTCACATTTAAAAGTTAATCAGCGAAATTGTTAGATAAGGAGTGCGTCTCTCAATCCTTCGGTAGGAGGTAAGTAAGAGAACGATCGTCCTTTGGGTTTGTTAAGGATCTTGAATTATCTCGTTAACTTCCAATTTATATACAAAATGGATAAATTGAGAGACATAAACAAATTAGGTAAGAAATTACCATTGATAATAAACGATAATGTACTCTATAAATGGTCTCTCATGAAATTTTGTATTGATATTCCAAACGGGACAGCAAAATTAATATATCTCTACCGGCACGTAACGCTTGTTAATATCTAGGTGAGGCTTTTGCCCCACACATTAAATATTTGTAAGTAATCTTATTTCATAATCAACTAAACGCCAACGCACTCTCAAGGCAGGCATACATATGACTAAATTTATCACATTTTGTAATTATTAAAGAAAAAAAAAGATTGCATTTTAAATTAAACTATTTTGCACCTTAATCCACAATATATCTAGAGGTAACTCACTCCATTTACTCGAAATAGACAGTCAAACAGTTTGAATAAATTGCCATACACACGAACACATTTTGGCCTAAAGTATCAAAAGGTGTGTCTTTCAAAAAGTCTGAATGTGACAAGAGTTCTGATAATTTACAATATGCACAATTGAGACGCTTTCGCACACATACAAAAGCACGAGCACGTATTCAAGCACAACAAAGCACGTATTCAGCGAACTACAAAATGATGTAAATGCTGATTGATAACAAACACACACTAGCGCAATGACAGAATACGCGAACGCGCTTTGCTAAAGGTTATTATCGCCGCAAAGGCCATAAGCATGCTGAGCATTAAATGCTTTAAAACTCATATTGTATACAAGCAAAAGGAATAAGAAACAAATCTATCTTGCGTTCAAAGTTAAAGTAAATAATATAAAAATTCAAGCGACCACACACTACTATGTTATAATCTTTCAGGCAACTCGTGCATTTGCATGCACATACAATGATCTTCGAAGAAATCAAAAGAAGTTAAAAGGAACTGCAGGATGATTACATGCTTTAACACTACATCACAAAAACAACGATATTCTTCATCGATTAATAAAATTTAATTAATAACTAGTAAGACAAGGAAAAACTATTTAGACATAACGACACCCAAAAGATATCTTATAAGCAAATCTTTTAATTTATCCTGACTAACACTTAAAAGCGGAAGTAATCAGCATTAGCAGCTGATCATTCCCCAAATATTGGAGACCGTAAGTCTTGATTTTAAAATTGTCTAAAGCCATATTACAGCCACTTTGAATGAACTAGACTGGAAAAGATATTTTAACAGACAAACGGCGATGAAATATAATTCAAACGTAATTTCCTTGCTACCTCTTATGCCTGCATAGAAGAGTTCAAATCAATTCAAGGTACAAGCACTCCAGTTACAAGTAAAACAAGATTTTATTCAAAGTTAAAACTTTAGGCACGCTACTCTCGAAAGTAATTTATTCTTCTTCAATTTTTATTCGTATGCCTTCAAATTCTTATCTGCAGTTTCACAATAACATTCTCTTGTAACATATCATGCCTTTTTTTTGAAAACTAGTTGTAAGAAGTAATAACACTTTGGCGAGGCACGACCCGTCATGAAGAATTCTGCTCCATTACGTGTAATACAGTTATTCATATAACGACATTTCAAAATAAATTGTTTTGCGGGTAGTGCGTTCGTCCTTGAACCAAAACGCGTCGGTCTACCAAATTTCACCAAAATGTCTCCATAATTGCGACCTGTAGGTTGAACACATGCAAACTAGATAGATAGATGAACCGAGGGCCAGATGGACCGATAAGCTTAGATCGATACAAAATATGATTCTGAATCGGTCGGTGGGTCTCCCTTTTTCTGGATATTGCTCACACCCGCACTCAATATACTCTTATACGCCAAGTCATGTAGGGTATTAAAATTCATATTGCCGTCAATTTCTTTTTAAACCTTTTCTTTCTAAAAATTACTTATTCCTACGCTCAGAAGATTATAAACCAACGTTTTAGGAAATCTTTGGTCTGTAACTCTAAGTGGAAAATTGTGGTTGTGATGTAGCAGTTAATACAGGATAAAAAAGTAAGGGGACTACTTTGCGAGGGCGAACGAGCCTTCCTAGGACTACCGTTGTCGTGTGAGACAAAATGTCAACCAACAATTTATTAAAGTACATTTTTTACACATGTCTATACATTTATTGGGATACGTAACGTAAATGCTAAATAAAAAAAAAGTTGTTCTGAGTAAAATTCATTTAAAGTTTTACTCAATGACTTTATACAGAAAACGAAGTCCTTCAATTCCATAAGGAATTCGATATCATTCTGGATTTTTTAACGGATCATTTATGATTTAAAAAAACCAGCAATGTGGCAATAATCTCTAAAAGATTTTATTGTTCGTAAGGAATAGTCAATAGGTTGAATCAAACATAGTACAGCATGCGTAAGCCAACGTTTCCAACTGTAATACTTCTCAGAAATCTGAAAGATAGTTTTACACCCTACCCCACTTGTGTTGCAATCGTGCATTAACGGCAGAGGCCATGATAAAGAACGGTGCAGTTCTAAAAATACGCGCAACCTTCTAGGAAGCAAAATATTTTCACGGTGTCCATCAAATGCAAGGATGCTTTGTGTCACAACAAAAATTGCAATTGTAGACTTATATTTCAACCATAAATAATAGAAATATTCCTACATTAATAGATAATATAAACGCATGGTAACTTACGACTACATTCCTATAAAAAACGATTTTTATACCCATCACCAAAGGGGGAATGGCATTTCCATTTTGCCAAAACGTTTGCAACGTCCAGAAGGAACCTTTAGCGACTCCACAAAGTATACGTATTCTTGATCGGCATCACATTCTGAATAAAGCTATCGACTTCAAACTTGACAAAAATGTCCAAAGTTCTTGCACGTAGGTTGGTATTAAAAACGTGTCGAATCGGTCGAAGAACACGTCCACAGCATTACGTAAACTGAGGACACTTCTATTTTTCAAAGGGTATAAAAAATTGTGTCTTTTCCTCATTACTTACTACAAAAGATAAATCTACAAAAATTCGATAGCGTATTCTATGGACGATGCTGTGGCGTCTGTCTGTTGACCGCGCTTACCCAGTATTTTATTTTATTGAAACTAAAAAAAATTTTTTTTTCCAATACCTTTATAAGGTGAAGAAATAAGCTTCAAAACACCATAAAGTATATAGGTTCTTGGCCAGTTTCGAATTTGGAGTGCACCTAAACATGTCCGTTTGTTCGTGCGTCCATTTGTCTACGCAATTCTGAAGCATTTGTGGTGCGCATTCTCCTGTTAGCGAAAATAAAGATATTGCCCTTAAGTTTGCAAAATAATTTGGAAGCGACTTAAACTTTTCCAAGGACACGTGCACACGCCTATATGTCAGCAAGTTTTATTATGGAAATAGAAAAAACCGGCCTCGCCACTCATGCATGAGAATTACGTTCTTATTCCTTAATGGTGGCATGTGCCCCGCTATGGTGATTTCAATTGCTTGAAATAAGTTTTACATCTATGCAACACTTAGAATTAATAATTCCTTGATGGTAATGAAAACTTTGTATCGTTATACATAATCCTTTTATAATTGTTCTCAATATTTTAGTTAATAGCTCTCACCTAGAGAGATAGATATTAAAAGCACAAGTTGCAAATTTGAAAAACTTCCAAATTTCATGAGAACAGAAAGTATAACAATCAGATTTTCCATCTTTGACATATTGATATTCATCAAACTATTCTTACGAATGTTTTCTTATTATACCTAAGCTTTGGGCTTTCCACTTCAGAGACAGCGTAGAAGAGTGCATCTTTCATTCAAATTATAATTTAAACTTATATGAAGGTTTTCTAATGGAGATATTTACTCACTAAACTGCAGTTTTTTAATGCTCTTAGTCGGCTTGCCGGAAGTATCATTTCATTAGGCAGGTTAACTTGAAATTTTATTTTAAAGCTTATATTTCTTTGCGTGTTTTATCCCAATAATTTAATGATAAAAATTATTTTCGATAAATTCAGGCCGCAAGTCTCCTTTAGTTTTCCTTTTTTTAAGAAGCGTCGGCAGTGGATGTTTACGAAAAATTTTTTTTCTTCTGAGGACTGTTTTTTTAGTAAAATTCAACGTTTATTAAAAGAAAAGACGAAAAGTTACAATCCATTATTTCTAGCATGTTATTAGCTAAATTTTAATACCATTCTAAAATTGGTTAAAGTCTTAAAAAAAGAAAAGCCCTGTTTGAAGAGACACTCGGCCGTGAATTTAAATCATTACTAATGTCTGATGTATGAAACCCGGAGTGTAACGCATTCCAGCTAAATAGTGCTAAAGTTTCCTGAGAAAATTTGTCCCTGTATGTTCGAACCTTATTGTACTGAAAAAAAGCAATACCATGGCCTTTGGCTGATTTGGCGTCCAATTGCAGTAGCTTTTGTTGACAGCGTCCGTTGATTATTGTTTGCCTTGGTTTGGATAACTGCACTACGCCTAGCTACCATCCCCATTCTGGTCCCACCATCTTATCACTAGGCATAGTCAGCCTTATCTTTAATGTTATTGGTTCATTTAGACAGAAGGAATACTCTTTGATTTTAACAACAAAACTTCTTTCAAAACACTATTTTGGGCAAAATATATTGTAAAACTAAGAAGAAGACTTTATACAGTTTTTTAATTCTTCCAAATGAAATCGTTTGTTTAGTCTCTCGTGTTACTAGAAATCTTGTTTAAGAAAGTTGAAGAGACGCCCTATAATCGCTGCAAAAATTAGTCAAACCGAATTTACAGGAATTGTCAGACTCACTAGAAAAGCTTTTCAGATTTTAGACGAAAGAATTTTATGAATTTTTATCGTCTTGAAATATTCTTAACAAGAATATTTTTCTATTTTCAATATGTCAACAGAACAGTCATCAGATATTCTTGTATACACAATCAATATAAATACGCATGCAAGTACACATACCTTATATATCTAGTGAACTTGAGCAAATGTCACAGCAAGTAATCATTCAATAACTCATATTGACACCCAGCAAATCAATGACAACGCTGCAGCAACAAAAATAAGTACAAACATCCTCGTCGGCATCGTCATCACCAACGTCATCACCATCACATGGTGCACAGCACACATGACAATTGACGTCTTACACTGTCACTGGCAGAATATTGTATAAATATTGAATAATTCACGTAAAATATATTCATTCGCCAAAAAAAAAAGAGAAACCATTCACTATAAAAAGCTCGCACATACAACAAACCAAGAGTTAAGCAAAGAATTCATAATAAAAACGCAATAAATGGAAAAAAGAAGAGGAAAAGTATACGAAAGAAAATAGATGTCAACCTGCTAAAAATTTAACATATAAATTGCCTTTTTACATGCATATCATACAATGTGACGTTGAATATCGTGGAACGAATATGTATATATATATATATATATATATTACATTCGTATATAAACATATTCGTACAAGTGAAACGATTCTTTTATTCACAAGTAACCAGTCAGCCAGACTTTCGTTTCTGTATATGCATATACGTGGATATCTGTATAAAATTCATGCATCCCAACTACTCTCATTCGTCTTCAATATATATAAACTAACTCAACCTTATAACGTTGTGTAGTGATACCATGTATAACTTAGCTGTCTGTTCGGTATTTTCGCATGTGCAATATGCATGAAAGTACCCTCCTTTTTTGCCCTTTCATATAAACAAACACATACAAACACACATATATCATGTAAAGCAAATATTACAATTTTAGCTTTTTTTATTTTGAAACCATAATCGTCCGAGTACATTGGCGTATTAATTTTTTTAATGAACGTGTAACCTCCAGATATAAGCGTTATAAACCTGATGACCTGAATGGATTTTTGCTTGATCCAGGGTAACGTGATGATGTGATATGGTATTAGTTGTCTACTATCGGATTGATTGTCGTTATAATTTTGAAGCGGACCCCACGACATAAAAAATTGGAATTTAAAGATGTTTGAAAACAATTTTTAAGAAAATTTAGAAAAAAATAGCCGTAAAATATTAGTAAGAAATTTCGCTTACAGATCTGTAGGCGATGGGTGCTTGCGACCGATCCGATCAATATGGACAAATGTAAATCACTTTTTCGGCACAATTGCTTTAATTAGTGAGTACACTAGACTTGAATTAGGGCGAACATAGCTTACTTAGATGATTTTGCACATATATATGCATATTTTACATTGTTATCCTTTAGGGTTATAAAAGTCTCTGTGGCAGGTTTAAAAAATACAAAAGGCAAAATAATACGAGTATGCATACAAGGCATATATCGAATACACTCTAATGGGCTTTCTCGAGGAAAAAAAATGTATCCAAATCATTCACACACAACAAACAGCAAGGAAACTTTTCTCTGTAAACGTGCCATTGCCACTACCTTTCTTAGGCCAAGTTATAATCTCATTAAACTTAAAAATCTAAGTTGATATTAATGATTACACTTATGCAACCATTCAATATAACCGAGCATTAAGCATTAGTAAATGAGCATATTCTTACTTCAACTACACTAGAGTCCTTCAGAAGAATTTAAATAAAGAAATTAATCTTTATTTGTAACAAAAGCTTTGCTAAACTTTTTATACATTTTATTTGCCGTTAAGTCAAAGATTCCTCGATTAACATATGGCGTTTGTCCTTTTTTCGTATCCATGCATATTACTTTAGTCAAATGATATCTTCCACTGAAATCTCTGTTGGTTTCTCTGGATTCTTGTTATGATAGAACGAACAGGTGCCATCAATTGAATAATTTAAAAGTTTATATTATTGATATTAAAACGTACACAGGAAAGCGATTACAAAGCATAAGTCCGCACACATATATAGTTTCTTCGTGCTGCTGGATACCAGATAGTTGAGTTTTTATTTAAATTTTCAATGAAATTTTAACCTTTTTTTTTTACTTTAAAAAATTTAATATTATTTCTACGATATTACCTTATTTGGCCATTTACGAACAGTAAATATTTTGATTTATTTGAGTCAATCTCCCGTTTTAAAGGCATGCAGTTGTTACTTCCCTTGTAAGGTCACCTATTATTTATCCGTTTTCAGCTGAGTGTAACATGATACTTGGAGTTATTGTGGCTTCAACCATATTACTTTCTTAAATGTATTCAATATCTTGCTACTTGTTGCTAGAGTAGTAAAAACAGCAAACCATCCACCGTTTAAAAGAAAATATGGTTTATCCATACTTAACGTCTTTCTATCCAAAACTTAATATAGAGAATCAGGTTATTGGTTCAGCATCGTTTACATGAGTTATTTCCCTTTCGCTGTTTGCTGTTTGCTGTTTGCTTACGAAATGATTGCTTTAGGCATCACACCCACAAATTGCGTAAAAACCATATGATTGAACATTGTATGGATATCTCTGCAAACATCTCTCGCTACAGTTATATATTGGAGTGATGTCAGTGTTTATTAAAAGCATTATTCATTATTAGAACTTTTTTGTCAATGCGCTAAGTCGTCCTTGAGTGGCAATTGCTTGTCGACCAGAATGCCTGGACGTTCAGTGTACGCTCTAAAGAATATACTTTTGAATTGCAAGTCGCCTTGTTGCTTTCACCTTACGGCTGGGTCTACGCTACGCCAGCCCGATATTAGGAACCTAGTACAAGGCGTAAATAAAATTATAATGGCTAAACTTCGATTACAAGAGATAACAACGTGGCAGACGATTTGAGCTAAGGCTTAGACGGATTTCCTGACATAATACTTGACGGTGGTTCCGGGAAACTTAACGTCGGACGTAGACAGGACTTTAATCCAGTAAAAGTCTAACACTGTCTTAGGTTCTTAATGCTTTCTCCTGCTTAAAAAAAAAAGAAGAATAAAATTTTAGGGCTGTTCATAACCACGCTTAACCTTCTACTAAGAAATGAATTTAAGACCGATCTACCATCTGAACCACTTACTAATATCTCGGTCAATAAGTCCATTAAGTAAGAAAAAAAACATTTCTTTCTTTGCAAAATTCAACCTCTCCATCGAGATTTCAAAATGGCACCAAAAGTTCATCATTTCATTGAAACTTATTTCCTTTCAACAATTTTCTGATATTTGCAAACATAACAGCCGTTGAAAAGTTCATCTGGAGAATATAGTGGGAGCAGCCATTGTAACCATCGAATCGAAGCATGGTGCAATAGCTCTGCTGCAAGGAAGTTGCGATATCCATTTTGAAAACAGCTTCTTCGCGCACGAAATTTTCGTGTACAATAGTGAATACAATATCCTTGGCATGTATAATATGTCAGCTATCTTTCACTTTTCAAACATAGAGAACAATTTTCAAAAATTCGTTTTTACTGCCACCCATCACTTTTGGACGTATAATGCGTACGACATCATCGTTATTCGTATGACGACGTTTAAAATCAAGGAATCGCTAATCTATTATTTTTTTGTCGACTAAGAATTTCCATAACACTTTTCAAGCCAATGCCGAATTTGAACCGCATTTTTCACATCAAAAAGCAAGGTTTAGCTGATATACGAGATTTGAATTTCCGAATTGTTTTGAAAATTTCAAAATTAACTTTTCTACAACCAGTGTAACTCGTAAATAAATGATCGAAATGACACGAAATGTTGACAACTCTCGTTTTAGAATTGGAACTTTCTGAATATAATATGATTATAAATTTATGGTTAAAGATGACACATACGCTGAGCAATGCGTGATCGTGCATTTTTGGTTTTTAATGCATTCTGACAACTACGTGTGTGCTTTTAGGTGTTTACCCCCCTCTTCTAAAAACATACTAGCCGCTTACTCCATTGTAGACTGCAGTCGACTTCTTTTACTTCGTTTCGACATCATCATCAGTGTTTCATCAGCGCCGATTAACCAAATAGTGTGTATATTAATGAATCATTTATTTACTTATAATTTATTTGGTAACAAGACAAGTTTTCCCTTTTCCCTTACAGACAGGAATTTAATGCTAGCCGAAACAAAAACAGTGACAGCCGAAGCTATTCATTCGAATTAGGTATTTCTAACTGAACGCGTAGTTGTGGTCGACTGAAAACTCAAAAAGCCACTTCGGTAATTTTCTTTTGATTCGATTAAAGAGATAAAGTGGCTTCGAAATCTGAGGCTTTTGTGAAGAAAGTAAACAACGTAGTATAAGATAATTTTACATTTAAATGTATGATAAATTGTATAATAGCGAAATTTGTGTGTCATTTTAATTCACCGAAAGAACGCTTCTTTCTTGAACTTAAAACTAATTTAATAAAATTCAATTTCATTTCTATGGAAAATATTTTTTAATTAAATGGAAAATGGTCGAAATTGTGGTCCGATCTGAACCATTTTGAATAATATTCGTCCTTGGGCCAAAACATATCGGTCTTCCAAATTTCGTAAAAATATCTCAAAAATTGCGGATTGTAGGTCCAACACAAGGAAAAAGAGCAGACAGATAGACGTAAATCAATTCAGAATCGATCGGTATAATAAAAGATGGGTGTACCTTAAGTCTTCTTGGGTGGTGCATACGTCAGCACAATCTTAATACATTCTTATATCACAAGTGCTGTAGAGTATAATAACTTTTTTATTATTTATAACGTACAACAAAATCTGTCGTAAACATCAATTTAAGATACAGGGATAGGTGCTGATGGGTGAATATGTGTTTTTATATACGAATAATAATAAATAAAGGAAAGTAAAGGCCCATGTCACAATATATATACATTTATAAATTAATATAAGTAACAATTAAGAATCGAGAGTTTCAAATGTGATTATATATCGGAGACGTAGCAAAATTCAAACAAATTGTTATGCCCGAACTTATCTGTGTTTGTACGCAGTTTGAAAGTTTTAAGCAGGTAGTTGCGTAATATAATGCTTTCAATCTAGCGAACGAAACCAAGAACCCAAGTAAGTTGTAATAATCGTTGGACATGTTACATATTGCCTGAAACGAATTGAACAACTCATTAGTTCGGAACACTGGTAGCTTCAAAAGTACAAAATGCCTGGAGAGCCTACTAGTATTAGAATATCTACACGGTGAATAAAGTTCCCTTTTTATCAGCTTAAATAAAAACATTTCGTTTCTTTTCTCAAGGCTAGATTCATCAATGGGTTTCAGTTTACTATCATATGAGGGGAAAATTAAGGCAGGATACCATCACAAACCCCCCAAGCCAAATAATATGAAGTCCCGAACAGATTTGAGAAGATCAACATGGTGTCTATAACTAGGAAACCGAACCGCACACATGTATTCAAGCGTTGATGTAACTAGGGATGTACACAAGTTCTTGATATCATATGGATCATTGTTAACTGAAATCTCACTGTGAATATTAAACTTGAATGGTGAATCGAAAGTAACATCTATGTCTTTATAGTAGGAGACATTTATAGACCAACAATCCGTTGTAGCCATAATCCGTCGTATCACAGAGTCCAAACAAGCAAAAGAACCGTAAAATAAAAAATTTTTAATTTCAATCAAATCTCCGACTATTACTTGATCTTTTTAGAAAATCTTATGATGATGATATGAGCAAGAGGGAAAATATGTTCATTAAATAACAGACTTTGTGAACGTATTATATATATTTTAGTACCTAAGACTGTTTGACTTAGTACAGCAGTCATGTTTAAATACATTTAGGTAAGGTTTGAAACATCATAACATACCTACGCACAATTAACGTGACCGAACCAATGAACGGATATAGTATATAGTACGGGGAAAACGTGAAATACACGTGTATTTAATCATAATATTCAAAATAGATACGTCTTCAGTTTTCACGTTACTTCACTGTTTGTTTTTAACACTAACTAATCTAACTAAAGTAGAATTTTTAAAATTGAATAAAAAAATAAATAAGAGACAGTAACGAATGCGATACGGAGTTTTTAAGTAATTACACCGATTTGAACAGGCGACCGGAGAGACTAACTTACTTGGAATAAGTTAATAGGTAACCTAGAGGTGGTGAGAAGGAAGAATTTAAAAACAAGTTTAGAAATCTATGCAAAATATTTAACTATCAGTAGCGAGCGTAATTCTGGAGCATGACTTAGCATTGGTTGTAAACATATCGTCAAGTTCGCTGCATGTTTGGAAAACGTAAAAGGCTCGCTTTCTATTCTCTAAGAATTGGGAATAGCTTTTGATTTTATTTCCTTCTTTTATTCATTTTATACAAAATATTATCGGCATAAAAGTGAAATGAAATTGTTTTGATAGTCGGCACTGGAAAAAAAGAAACCGTCGGATATTGAATTATTTTATGCAAAATACCGAATATTTTATTTATGCGCGTTTTTAATCTGATTATTAATATGTATAATAAAATTCCGGACAATCTTTTGATGCTTTAGAGTAAAATATTTATTAGTGCACATGCATGTGTAGGTTAGTGAGAATGTGTGGTTAATGCTGCTCGCATAAATTACATATTTAAAAAATTGCAATGGCACGATTTATTGATAAAAGTTACAAGGATTTATATAAAAAAGAGAAAAGCAGACAAAAAAATATATTTTCTCCTTTTATCCTTTTAGGGTTTTTCTCGTATTTAAGCAATTACAAAACATCCTTCCTAATGGATTTATCGCTTGACCCACTTGTCCAATGAAAATTTTACACTCAATCGAATGAGAATGAACGAAAGTGTGCATGTGTATTCCATGGTTTGGGAGACCAGGGAGAGCGAAAAGGAGATAAACAGATACAGAGAGATAGATAGATAGAGATAGACAGATAGATAGATAGATAGATAGATAGATAGATAGATAGAGAGAGAGAGAGAGAGAGAGAGAGAGAGAGAGAGAGAGAGAGAGAGAGAGAGAAACGGACATTTATCAATAGTTGGAATGGAAAAGTTTCAAGTTTAATTCAGCTCTTTTATTTTTTTTTTTTTCTTTCCTTTTTTTTTATTTTTTTATTTTTTGTACCACAAACTCAGCATTTTATACAACATTGAAATATAGAAAGAGTTTGACAAAGTGTTATATTTTATCTGCGGTTTCCAATAGTAACGTAAAGATATAAACAATTGAACACATAAATATTCCTAGCCACATATATATGCTTATATATATGCATATGTATAAAGATGCCATAAAAGGATTTGCTGGTAGCACTAGCGAAAGAAAATAGTATTCTGTGCGTAAAGTGGAACGATGCAAAACTAAGGGAGAATCTTAAACACATTAGTGTAGAAGCGGAAAAGCATGGGCTGACGGAAAGCAACTGAACAGACAAAAATATATTCATACATATATATTGATATATCCATGCATTCAACACAAAAAACCGCATGAATTCACTCATAAATTTACGATTTTCCATAGCGATGAATGTGCGGATATGACTAAAAATGCACTTCCTATAGATGAATGTGAATGATTATATTGGTTGGCTGGATGGTTGGTTGGTTGGCTGTTTGGTTGGTAGGTCGTTTGGTCGTTTAGTTCACGAGGATAATGGCAGACTGATTTGTGCATTAGCATATGTATGTGTGTATGAGCGCATATGCATGCGTATATGTATGTATGTGTATCCACAGTTTGATGGCTTACAAATAAGCAAAAATGTCTTTTCATCTGCATTCATTCTAAACTAGAAAGAAGAAAAATATTTTGCATGCCAGCTATGACACATTCTCGACGCACTCATATATTTTCAAAAACACACGCAAACACACACACAGCTGAGATTCATTGAAGAGTAAAATTTCTTTCAAAACCATAGTTTGTGCGCGTTAGACTTTGTCATGTTTGAACGATAGAATGAAAGAAAAAAGAAATTGGGTGACTATGTGGTCCGTACGTATTTGACGATATGAGCATTTGTGCTCGCTCGTGTTTATATGTTTGCGTTTAGTTATTCCCACCAACAAAACTTTCTTCTTCAACTTTACAAAGGAAATGAATTTTTGAAAATTTCCGAAATGAAAAGTAAAAAGATGACATCTTCAGTTTGAGTCGAATTTGTGAGTCCCATCATTTTTACTTGTAACACCATATATATATTTATATATATATATATATACATATATATATATAACATTTAGGCATAAGTATTTTGCTTAAATTTATATTCATATAAGTTGGGTTGGCAAAATTGAAATTTCGATGGATAGAAATTGGAAAAAGTAAAGGAAGAGAGAAAGTAAGACTGAACAGTAAAGCATATTGAAATGTTCGAGAAAAAAATTGTTTTTTTTTTGTGTTAGCATAATACGCAATATTTTTGCTATGCTTTATATAAATAAAGCGCATATAACTCAAACCTTACCAAATAGATTTTTGCTTATCAAGCAATTGTAACTGATATTCGAGTTGTTAACCGAAATGAATTTAGATAAAGTTAAAAACTTGTAAACCAGCTCCGCTATTCACGCGAAGTAAGAAGGTATTAGGTGCGTGGCTTTCTAACTTAAATTTCTATACGCGTCACAAACATTTGCGAGAACATCGAACAAAGTGATAAGAAGAACTTATCAATCCTCCAGTTTTAATAATGCCGATCTTTGGCATAAAATATATAGAAGACAGAACTAGTAATAATAAAATCGAAAAATCTTATGCGGACAATTTTCAAGAGAATTGGGTCATGAAGTTCTGCTTTAAACAAAAAAAAAATAAAACAACCACGACAAAGGAAAGAAAATCAAAAGAAATTTCTCATAGGAATTTATAATAAAAATTTTTAATATTCCATTAACTGTCAACAAACTTAAAAACACATTTTTTTAAAACAAGTGCTTCTTTATCGGAAGAGAGAAGTTGGAAAAAAGCTTAATTATGGAGACTTTTTTCTCCTTATGTATTCTAATGCTTAAAGAATCTTAAATAAAATTCATTAAAAGGCTTCTTTAAAAAAATCAAAAAAAAAACAAAAAACTTGTGATCTTCGACCAACTTTTACGTTTCTCCTTTGTAACTCGTTAGAAAAATTATATCAAATCTATGAATCTTCCCATTAATGTTACGATTATGATTCCCGAATTTTGATGAAACGATAAGGAAGACGTCAAATCTTTATTTACTGTAAAATTTTTTTTTTAAATTAAGAAAAAATGTTGCGATAGCGCTTGTATTTCTTATCACAGAATTTCTAAAGATCGGTTATCAAAGCCGAATATATATTTTTTTCACCATGTTCAGATTTAACATCATTTAAAAAGGTTCCTTTGTTTACAAATGCCTTAACACGCTACAAAAGTTAGCCGGTAGCGCTCTAACCTTTATAATTAAGAATAACACGTCACTCACTAAGTTCGTAGTTTTGCTGTTTTTTGCTAATTTCATCATTCAAACGCATTTACAATGTTGCATAATATTCATTATCGATACTTTGTCTTCTTTCAAGATAGTTAATAAATATTGTTACGAAACTGCTCTCGTTGGTATGGTTCGTGTCACAATATCGCGGTTTTGTTCACAATCAATTTCCTTAGGGATAGGATTATTTACAACTTATTTATTTTGGTAATACTCTTCACTTTTCGATTCAAATGTTCCTTTGCGACTGGCCCATTCTGCTGAATTATTCCGTATATATAAGCAAGTTACCATAATTGATGTGTTTTCCCCTAATCTTTTTCATCGGCCGGCAGCTGCATGACGCGCAACGAATTTTCACTTGGTTTTTGCTTCTCTCGGAAATTTATTTTCTGGGAAAATCAATTACTTGGAATGGAGCTAGATTTGCGATTTCCGTAACAACATGCGGATGGCCTAACGTTCCCAGTCGACTTACGCGAGGGCTTTCGACCGATTGTTGCCCACTTGGCTGCCTGCTGTTTCGAGTCGCATGTACAGCGACGAATCCGTGTGTCATCCGTTGAATGTGAAAATCCTTTTTACTTTACTTAAATAGCGCTAAAGCGGCACGCACTTCGAAAAGAGCATTCTTATAGATAAATATTTATGCCAAATTGTAAATGCACTGCCTTCTTATATCATTAAGGTCCCAGCTAGCTCACGCAGCTTCGCATTTCAGTCTTCCAAAACAGTTTTCCGTTTCTCGAACGAGTGCCGAATTCGAGCGACTAAAGCGTTTAACATCATCGGTGTTTGTTCGGTCGCGTTTAAAATCATCAAATGACTCCTATGTCACTGCAAGATTGAGCACAGTGCGTATAAAATCGGCCACGCCACTATTTTGTTGAAACGGTAGTTTTTCTCACTAAAAAATAATGCTTTATCAACACACGAAATTCAGATTTTTCGATTGTTTCGAAAATTACAAAAATAGCGTCACTAGAACGACCGTATCTCATAAACCACTTGTCCGGAACGTCCGGAAATTTTAATAAATTTCGTTTGAATCGTTTGATCTAGAAACACAAGTGAGATATTTCAGAAACTGTATGCAATTTAGTCCTATGTCCATCGTTTGGTTTCCTTAGTATTAAATCTATATATGTTCATTGCTTATTCTAAATGGACGATTCAAGTGATTAAGCGAAATGGTTGTTGTTCAACTCATGCAATTCAGACTGCTAGTCAAAACATTTTAATTCGTCTAAGGGCGAACCTTTGAAGCTCACGATATCAGAAATTGCAAATATTTTATTATTCTATTAATGCTTTTGTCTCAGCATTACGTGCTTGTGGGTAGGTTTTCATGGTATTTTTAAATCGTTAATAAACTATTCATTAATTATTTGCTAAGGTCAAGCCCTACTTTGATATCCAAGTTATTGGTTGTTAGCGTAACTCTATTTATGATTAAGTCCTAACTAAGAGTTGATTCTCTATATATTTCTTGTTATCTGTATTTATTATTGATATATTAACGAGTTCAACTTCATAATGCGCGTTAAATTAAATATTCAGATAAATTGAATAATATTGTCCATTGTCTTTTCCATGGATATAACTTGATCTCCATCTTGTGTAACTCAATTAAATGATACTTATAACCTATTACCTAATGTTTTAGGCAAATAAATAAATAAAGATAGAAATGCAAATTTAATTTAAACAAACTTTTGAGCAATTTATTTACAAGATGTACTTCGCTACAAGCTTAATATGAGTAGAAGAAAAATCGATCTAGGCCGAATGCGGCATTTCGTTCATATTCTTTTTTTCAATGCTGGAAGTAGTGTCTTGAGTTGCTTTATACTCGGTTTCTTCATTTTTTTTTTGCAAATACTGATACTCAGCTTTTATTAAGAAACCTTGCATTTCCGTCAGAGAGAAGGCATTTCTGCATTGATATTACGACTTACAACAAAGGTGTTTATAAAATTTTCGCAAAAAAATGTATCGATATATTAAGAACAATAATTTTTATACCCACTATCCGAGAAGGGACCTTTGTAATACACAAAAGGACGCTCAGAGGCACCATAAGGTCTATATATCATCGATAAGTATGTTCGTCAGCCCGGCTGTTCACTTGTTTGTTAATTGCCGTGAAAACGTACTCCTGATCGCAAAAATGGAAGCACAAGTAAAAAGTTTTGCAAAAAGATTGAAAGTTGTTGCAAGTAGATTGATGTTAAAAGTGGACCAAATGGGTTAAGAAAAAGTCTTACCATAAAATTTCCAGGTATACTTAACAAAAATGGCACAAATCGCTTTTTGTGTTATTAGAGTAGGACAATGTAGTTTTTTTTGGATTTTTAAAACCGAGGTCTCCAACCAAAAAACCCCTTTCCAATTTGCATCGCCCTGGCAATTGGAGAATCAATTGTCATTCCAAACCAGACTACCAGAAACAGTTTAAACCGATGCTCGAATTTCGAACACAATATAAAATGAAATCATACCATAATTCTAACTGGGGTACAATTTTAGTTGAGGATGATATTCGGATTGAAAAAAATTGAAATTGAAAATCTGTTTAACATCATTTCTTTTTATACCCACCAATGAAGGATTGGTGGTACGGTCATTTTGTTCTTTTTTTTTCTCATAATATATGTAGCACCCAAAAGGAAGTTTCAGAGACTCAATAAAAAATATATATTCTTGATCAGAGTGTGTAGTGTTTGTTGTTGGCATTCTCCTGGTTGCAAAAATGAAAATATCAACTTCAAATTTGGCAGCAATACACGCAGGTTGTTATTGAAAATCAGCCAAATTGGTCCGAGTAGAAGACTGCAGTGAAGCGTAAGTTGAACGCAACTCCGTTTTTCTTAACAAACATTTGTTGCTTTTTTATCGTTACTCAGAAATTATAACAGTTAGAGGGCTAAAATTTTCCACATTTACTTCACGAAACACATGTTTACTCTTTACGTTCAAAGATAGAACAAATCGGCCCTGCCCACACAAACTTACAAGTGATTAAATTTTATTTTTTTTTTAATATTTTGGGGTTTTATGCTTATTTATGATAAGGCAAACAAGATAAAATGTTTTAAAATATTTTGTACACTCCTCAAATTACGATATATTATCTGCCTAAAAATGGGCTAATTCTAAAATGAATATGGTGGACACCGCGACAAATAAAACAACTTGGGGAATAGAAGGCGACAAAGTAAATGTGCTAGTTCTAAATTAACGGTGTTAGATGTCACGACATGGTGGATAAATTTTTTCTTAAAACTACCGTCAATATGAGTATCAAATAAAAGGGCTTAGAGATTGAAACACGAAAAGCTAATTGGGTCAGCTCTAAATTAATTATGATGGACGTCACGGCGTGGTAGATTAATTCTTCCTAACAACAGCTTTTAGTGAAGTGAAAGGTGAAGGATAAATCTTATCTCATTCACTTTTTAATGGCAACAAATAAAAACATGGGGCGCCAAAGATTTCAATGCTGGTGGGCATGCGACATTCTTACTTGGTTTTTGTATTTGTGTATTGTGATTTCAATTTATTCCCAGGCAATAAATTCTCAGACTAAAGTAACATGAGCACTAGCAACTAATATTATCCGCTCTTTTTTTGCTTTGAAAGAAATTAAGATAAATAGTTACTTTATTCAGTTGAACAAAGTGAAATAATTTGATATTTGTTGACATTAATCAAATCTACAACCACAAATGCATCCAACTTCATGTAATTCTTTTGCGGTCTTTTTTGCTCTTTTAGGGAATCCCTGGTCTGGGTACATGCACTTCCAATGGTTCTGCCAAATTTGAAGTCGTTAGCTTCATTTTTGCGGCCAGCATGCTCACAGCAGACATTACGCAGACGGACAGACAGACATGCTTAAATCGATCCAGAATTTGATCCTGATCAAGAATATATAGCTTGCTATGTCTCTGAAACTTTCTTTAGGGCGTTGCAAACATTTTGGGAAAATGAATATACTTCTCATACCTCGGTGATAAAAAAAGCGAGCAAAATGGAACAAATAAAAAATTGCGTGTAATTTTTTTATTTTTATTAAACCAAAAAATTACTAGGCAGGGAGTGGTCGTAGAATTAAGCGAAATACATTAAGAAAAATTTCATGAAATATTTTACAATTCGTTGTTTTAATTCCTTAAAGACGTTAGACTACGCGATTAACTACAAAATATATCGGGAAAGCAAGCACATTGTCTCGAGAATTTTGATATGCCTTAGATTACCATAACTGGTGTTAGAAGAACGAATTTTTTCATCTAGGCCATAACAGTAAAAGAAAGGACAATAAGGATTTCAAAATAAACTTTCCGGGCCACATATATATTTAATTAATGATCATAGCTGAAATTTGTAAATCGATGTCATGCGTCTACAAATACATTTACCAATAGCAAAAAGACAGATTCGACCAAAAAAAAAATCATAAATTTTATCGTTAATAATTTTCTAACCAAAGAGAAGAGAGACGTTCTAAGAGAACCATTTTGGCACTCGATCTGAAAATTATTCTACACGCGAATATCCGACAGCACAATTACAAGTAACGAAGAAACTTTTTTAAGGCGTTAAAGAAAGAAGATTTTCCGCAAATGCATACATCATTTTCTTAATTATTTCAGTAATTGTGAACATATTTTTGAAACAACGACGTCCACTTTCTGATTTGAGCGGGACAGCTAATTACATAGAATTCATAACATTGTTTACTCCATGTCAAATAAAAATACTTGGGAGCAATAACGAAAAATTAAACTGATAAGTTGATGTTTAAAAAATCCTAGGGATCTCTGATGCGAATTATTGAGTATTACAAGGGCTATGTTCAAATCAATATGCAACAAAGTGATGGGTAGATTTTTAATGATATTCCAATTAAAAATTTTTATAATATTTTTTAAAAATGTTTTCAGTTCTTAAATATAAGATAGCCTGTGTTGATAACGCTCAATGTCTTTTTATTTTAGTCTAACAATTTCTTTCATTAGTCTAAAGTTATAATAATAATAAAATATGTATATTTATTTATTTTAATTTATTATTATTTATTATACATTTTAATTAGTATTCAATACCTGAATTGTACGAGGAGCTTCAAGATATTTCTTAGCTTTCACAATAGAAATAGAAAAGCAAGAAATGAATATTAAACCCATTTTAGAAGATTTATATGCATATATACGTGCACATATAAATATACATTCGTTAATTCGTTCTTTATCTTTCTCTGCGTTTTTTCTCTGACATCCATAATGTAATATTTTCTTAAGCTGAATCATTTTATAAACGGAATTTTATGTAAAACTTTTTCTGAAACTTTTTCTTTATATTACAAGAACATCGCTGAAATGATGGCTTAAATGTGCCATTAGCGGATGTAATAAAAATCGTTAAATTCTACCCAACTCAAAGAAAAAAAATATTTTTGTGCAGTAAAAACAAAAACGTGCTCTGATCTTTTTTTTACTTCTGGAAGTAAAACAAAATTAAAAGAAAAGAATATAATGAAAAAGTAAAAGCAACGCATACCAAATGCAATCAGATACAGTAATGGAAATTCGTTTAAGATAATCAAAAATGATTAACAAATACATAAGCTCTGTATCCTTTCCCCCCGTATGATGCATACGCTCCTAATATGAAAAGTAAAACACGGGCTGAATAAATACAAAAAAAAAGTGCTAGAAAATAGCAACTTCGGTTAATTATTATACTACAATAATGCTAGGTTAATGTCTCCGTTTCTAATACCCAGAAGTGGACATTCAAGACCCTATAAGCTACGTCTTAATCTTAATCTCGATCTATTTACTCATCGGTCTTTCAATGTAATCGTCTTTCTCTGTTTTATACAAAACAACGGGAGTCACTTACTGCTTGGCGTATAATGAAGGTTAGAAACACTTTTTCCATTTAATATGCTCGGAGTTACAAGACCAGTTGGTATTTTTTATGCTAAGATTGCCTTACTAACATTTGCTTCCCATTTCTCGTCAATATCAACCATAATTTACAAGATACAGTTGTTTTCTTTCTTGTAAAAGTGAAGTGTGAAAGGACGCGCTGTCCTAGTACATAAATTTGGATTTGTCTGCTTCTAATTATGGCGATTACAAAAGTGTGAAGTAAAGTCCTTTATTAAACATTTGTTCTGGCAGGAGGCATTTTCAATCCATCACAAGACAATAATTATAGGAAAACTTACTTTTCCTTTAGTGGAGAAGAGCCGCGAATGAAGCTTAAAAGCTGCTGAATAAGCTGAGTGTGGGAGAAGTTCCCATTCGAGCTGCATCAGTGTATCCTTGACAACCGAGCATTCTCACACAATTAACCGCTATTGCTGGTATTTTTTGCAACAATAAATCGTTCAATTTCTGCAGGTAAATACGGTAGACATCTGCAGTATCCTATCATATGCACAGCAAAACTTTGTGGCCATCAATATTCGCTTCGGTGACGATGGGGGTGGCTTTCCTGAAGTAACCTAGTACGTTTTGCCCTGAGGATTGTCGTAGTAGATCCACTTTTCGTCCACTTACTCCTACTATTGGGTTAGGCTAATGACGAGCCTAAGCGAGCGATGTCGTAGTGGCATTAATTTTAAAAAACTAGTACGTATATTGAAGAATAATTTGCTTACAATTCATCATAAGTATATTTTCGGTACTGTTTTTAAAAACGTTTAAATTTTTCTCTCACTGCTTCGCCCTTATTGTCGGTCGGTTCTCCTGTTTCAAGTTCAGTTCTAATATATTCTGACTGCAAACCAGCACTAAAGAAAACTTCAATTAATTATCATTTAAAAACGTTTTAAATGAAATTTAAGTCCTTTTTTAGTATTTCTTACTTACTCCCCGAGAGAAAGAATATACGGCAAAAGGAAGAAAGTAAATGTGGAAAGTGTTATTATTGTAGAAAATATTGTGCGAAGAGACATTTAGTAATGAAGGCACTAAAAAGTAAACAGTTCAAGTCTAGCAAACATTACGAGACTCATGAAAAAGGGGGAATTTTCTAAAGACGAAAATAAATGAAATGTATAGGAAGGAGTCTTGTGATTTGCTTGTTTCTTCTTTTCTCTTTTTTCCCTTTTTTTCTATTCATTATATCTTGTAGGGTTTAGAACGGTTTTGAACGTTTCGATAACTCCTACATATTTATATATTATATGTGCCGAAAGCAAATTTTGTGCATAGTAACTGTGGTAATTTTATTAGGTTATTTAACATAACATATTGTTGAAGTATGTGTCTGCTCATCTAAGCTTCGAAGAAGAGTTTCGCGGTGTGGGGGTACGAACCCAAAAATTCATCTATAATCTAATAGTAGTAGTATATATGTATGGGGGAACGTGGACGCGATTTCGGCCCGCAAGAAAAAGTCCTTTTTTTTTTTTTTTTTTTTTTGCTCTTCACAATTTTTGGGTCTTTCCGGAGAGTAGTATATATATGTGAGAACGTCGGCCGCACGCTTCCCCCGCTCCCGCCACATGACGCCACAGTCATAAAGAAAGCACACACACACACTCACACACACACCATACAATTCCTACTACACATACCACATGAAAGTCTATCTTCCCACACAACACGGGTTATCCCTTCCAAGGGGACAATCGCATTTCATCACATGCGCTTCTTCTCAATTACACTCCCTCATATTACGGTCACAAACAATTTCCCCACAAAAATTTTCCCTTCATTACACACATCTCAATGATCAAACGAAAAAGAGGATTCCTCCATGCACATACATTATTTATGACTCTGATGAAAAAATATGTACAAAA
>KK499850.1:977417-1076181 GCA_000688715.1 Glossina pallidipes | reverse complement strand
AGAGCGTTCTACAAGATCAATTGAGGCTGATGAGGACAAAGTAAAGGGAGGGAAAGTGATATAAAAGGGCAAATAAGAATTCGCAAGATCGATGGGAAATTACATTTTACGAAATCGACCACACATAATAACGTATTCATAATATATACCCAAAATCGTCTGACCTACCGAACAATAGTTGATTTTTCCCTTTCCCTTACCGGAAAGTAAATGTGACTTTTTTATACATCGAAGATCGATTTTTTTACTTTTTTATTTGTAGGCTTAAAGTGTTCGGGCTTTTATTTAACACATCAATCAATATGTTGTGTATATTATCTTACTGAGCTTAGTCAAGTGTTATGTTAATATGCAACCACACATGCGTAACATAGCTGCGAGCAGTAAAACAACTGCGAACGATATTATTGCGAACTTCGCTAAGGAATTACGCGGATAGACTCTACGCATTATCCTGCTCATTATAAACATCATAGTCATCTTAAGCAGTAGAGATGGTTTGAAGTTAACGAACCCGTTTTCGGTGTTATATCTATATATAAAGTACTTGAAAATAAAGGATTTTTTTTTTTTTTTGCATACAAGCTTAGCATCTTTACAAGAGTACATGAGTAAATTACTTGATCTTAACGTTTTGCTGACCGTGAACCTATTAATTGGAATTTTCTCGTCCACGCTTGCCGATCCATGGCTTATTAATCGATTTTTCTTTTGTCATCGACGCTACCCGAGCGGTAGTCTATGGCCAACGCTTACATACTAACAGTCTGTTCACCCAACTGTCATGGTTATAAATATAATCCAGCTCTAGTATCATGAAAGTTAACATATCGGATCTAGTCATCCTACCATAAGACAAAGCGGGCAATTTTATCTGAGCCGACGCCAGGGACCAAACCGCTTACCGGTAAAGTGTTAAAAAGCAGCCGAAGGCATCTTCACAAATGTAACTAATAACCTGCCAGTAAATTGTTTTTAAAAGATCCTTACGCAGGGCGTAATCAGAACTAAGAGATGACGTTCATAAGTGTGAAGAACAATTTAGGAATTTCTTATTGGAAAAGGGTGTGTCGCTATTGAAAATTTGAAAATAATAAAAAAAATTCATTTTATATAACATGCGGAAGGGTATGTAAGAAGAGCATCTAATAGGAAGAAATAGAAGAACAAGAACAAGATATTTTCTTATAGAATTTCTTCAACCTTTATTTTGCGAGTGCGCATGCGATGCAATTATTTCGTTGCTTCTATTCACATGGCACATTTTCTTACCCTAATCAAGGACTACATCCGACTTTCTTATATTGCACGGGCAGTAAGTGACTTTTACACCAAAGAATTATACTAAAAAATGTAGTTTTCTTATTTATAGCAGGTTTACCTGCTGGTGTGAAAAAAACATACCAGCAATAAAATTGGCATCACACTTAACTGAAATTTTGAACTTTTTTTATGCCGACTCGTAATTCTTTATTTGCCACAATGCGAAAGGCATTAAAATGAAGGTTTGAGTTGAAGCACATGCGCGCCTAACTGGTTACCCCAAGTGGTGGTGTATATGATAAACATCGTCTACGACGAAAAAGTAATAAGCGGCAGTACGCATCGAAAGCGTTTAGAGATACTTGAATCTCCACGAAAAATGAATCCTATCGTGGTCGATTAATTCAGCCTTTAGTTTAGTTCGTCTTCTGACCTGATAACTTAGATAGAATTTAATCTCTGTAATCTATTGATTCAAGATATTTTGCATCTGAAATGTGCTCTCTTCAATAAAACAGTCCTCTTGGACTCTGGCTGGGTATTCAGTGTAGATATCCAACAAGGTTTTAATCAATTTGATCCTAATGCGAAAATGTTTAGCGTTTATTACATAGTATGACGTCGATACTTTTCAATAAAGGAAAATTTCGAAATACTTTGTACTTGAAATTTGACTTAAACATATATAAAATTTCCAACTTTAGTACACTTTTCTTGACACTCTCTACTTCCTTGTAAGCAGGCAGTTAGGAAAAATAAAATTTGGGACACTTGTAAACAAATTCATTCACACATGGATGAGTGGTGTGCATAAATAAATATTTATTTCAAAAATAATTTCTATACGAGTTTTCCTTTAAGCGAAATAATTATTAACACTTTATGTTTTATGTCTGTCTGTCTGTGTTAAGTAAAACAAACAGCGCCACGTGAGCATTGCATCTAATTAAAGAAAAGAATTTTCCGTTTAGAAGATAAGTAAACATGTGCGCAGTAAAGAAGAAGAAAACTGACCGCTGACGAGACGAACGCCGCCATACCATTACAAAATCTCTGACAAGCGTAACTTTTTGTTTTTTACGCACCAGACATGAAATGCGTGCGTTTCACAAGTAAAATCAAATTTCAAAAAAAAAAAAGTTTCTTCTTTGACTTAAATAAAGTCGCAACGAATGTTGCAGTAAATGATAAGAAGAAGAAGAGGAAAAAAAATTTCGATCATTCGATTCGTGCGAGTCATAAATAAAGACTTTCTTAACGGAAAACATATATATATCATGTACTCGTTCGTATGACATTTGTCATAGTTTCACTTAATTATATTCGCTTTGTTTTTTTTTTTCTCTCTAATTTACTTCATAACCGATCTATTGATTGCGGTTTATGTTTTTTTTTTTGCGCGAGTTTATAAAACTTGAAAATTGAATTCATTAAGTGGGGAAAAATTAATGCCTCCGTTGTTATGTGTATTTCTGTATTTGTGTATTTCAAACCTTAATTAGTTTCGAAAACAAAACTTTTGCAATATGGACGATAATAAAATTCATATAAAATTCATTTTTAATTGAAATTTATAAACAAGCCCAATATGTATATATGTATACATATATATATAAATATATACATATGCTAATGTGGGTTTCGATATTTATTGTTTTGAATAAAAAATTAATAAATAAATAAAATAATCTTATACACAAGAAAATAGGCCGAGAACTTCTCAGTATTGCAGGACGCCACATAGCTAGCCACGCGATCCATTCTCCGCTTAAGACAATCAATACAATTCCATAGGTAAGATCAGGCCAATGTTGATCAGAAATTTTTTCGCTAATTGGCTGACAATTTTAATGCGCTAGCAAATAAGCAGTGAAGGACAGAAGTTTGCCAAGTGGGTCATCCTAGTTTGGACTTTTACATGAGCACAGGGTCTTACAGAGTTCTTACTAAACAAATTTTGATCTGAACTTTTTCTTATCATTATGAGAATGCTTTTGAGTTCATTCGCCTCAACATCGAACTACAGCAGCTGTTCTTCTTATATGAGGTAAGTCATGATCGTGGCCTTCAATGCTCGCCCGGATAAGAAGATGCACAAAATAAATTAACACAATGGCTGGACAGATGTATAAATTGATTTTTGTATTTACTTCGTTGCTAAAGAATGTAGGCAGAGTTTACTGGACTTTGCAAGCAGCCTTTGTTTTTTTTTTTTTGTGTTTTTAAAATCTAATTTACTCCATGCGGTCGATGGCTATAAAAAAAATACGGAATCAAACAAAAGGTCTCAAGTCGCAAACCTATCAATTGACCTTGGCTTTGAGTATAGAATAATAAAAAGTAGAAAACCTTATATGGACGAATTCTTTTTTCAATAAACAACTAAACAAGCAGACTTGTCTGTTCACATAAATACATATTCATATATAATTTATCTACGTGCCAATAAATGTATATATATATATATATATGCTTCTTTCTTTTCGTGTTTTTTTTTAATAATATTGAAGATGAGTCAGTAGCTTTGATTTACCAAACGATCATGCTTTTAGTTTTTTGTTTTATTTATTTATTTTATTTATTTATTTAGTTTTTTTCTTTTTATATCCTATCCCCTTGCATACATACATACATTTGATTATCTTTAAAGTAATATAATCTTGAGTGAAGTTCAAAGTCAAGGCACAAAGAATCTACGTATTGTTGTTGAGGCTTCTTTAAGAATGACAGATAAGCAAAAAGTTGCATACGATGTGCAATAATCTTGTGCGAGGGTTAAGTTAGGTCGATTTTTGTGCTCAACTTGAGTTTATGCTTAAGTTTACCACTTAATGTCTAAACTTGAATGATGATATGAATCGTTTAAATTTTACCGTTTATCGTTATATATATATATATATATAGATAGATATAAACTATGATGGACGATCGACTTTTTTATATATATTTAGAGAATTTTTAAATGCTCTGTCGTGTCTGTCTTCTTGTCCATTTATCGAAAATTCTTGTACTCGAAAAGTCCATATTAAAAAATCAAATTTTGCTTTCTGATCGTTTCCACCGATTTTGAATGAACCTGAATCATCTATTGACCGGCCGTTAATATTTTGGAAAACATTTAAAAGGAAAAACTAAATTTTAAACCATACTCAAGATTAAAAAGTAGATTTGAGTGGACCAGTACGCAAGGGGCCTCCGATTAACAACTCAACGATCGGGGCTTCAAATCTGAAGTGCGATGGAGTTGTCGGTGAAGCCGGTAAGCAGCCTTGCATGCTAGAGCTTTAGCACTTTGGTCTTGGAATTTATTTCTCTGGTTGAAAAATTAATAATAATAATAATAATAATAGATTTGACTTGGAACTTACCGCTATAGTAGTCCAGTTTCTTATGCAATTAGAGAAAAATCGTCCAGGTTTAGTAACTGGAATGAATGATGTAATCGGTCAAAGTTGAAAGGTTAAATACCTAACTACATTTATTGCTTTATGGAGCGCGGTACTGCTTTCTTTCTAAGCTCTGACCTAATTGCTTGGACTTTATCAAGAGTCGAATACTATTTATAAGAAAAGGAAGGGAACTCATATCCCCCGAGTACTCCTTTTCCGCTAAAAAAATTATACTTGGGTTTACAAATGTATAATTAATCACAAGGGAAATGAGCCTTTGATTTTCAAAAGGTTGAATAAATTTTAGTTCTATTTCAGATCTTATTTCGATCTTTTAATACCAAGCTTCTTGCAAGATTTCTCTTATGTTGTTTTAAAAGCTTTTAAGAAAGCAAACTAATCATACTTCTTGTTTTATAGGGATTCCCCTATGACAATAAGAAGCAAGAAGCAACTGTCGCATAAAATTACAACAAAGGTGGATTCGTATCGTATGTGCACACAGTATTGTGCAAAAAAAAAGTCCATTTAAGAGCCATTAAGCTCTTTCATATCATATTAAAGTTTAATTAAACGTCAGTGCAGATAAACATCGCATTAATGCTTGAATAGGTGCGCTATTGTATTAAATCCGAAACCTGTCGTAGCGAACCTTTTATTCTAGAACATGTTCTTTTAACAATGCCAGCCTATCCGATGATGATGATGATGAGTAATAGTGCAGTGAATTATTAGGCGTGTCAATTTTCAATGTTTTCCCCCAACTATTAAATTTCTTTAAAAGCGAAGTTCATCGTAAATCATGGAAATCACTTATGTTTTCATGTTTTTTTCTTTTCCGCGTAACGGTTGCCGTTAAAGCTTACCTTAAAGTAATGCAGACTTCGACCGATATGCTTTCAATCCTTTCAATTATCTTATTGTGATGATTGCTTATTACGTGGAAAGAAATTATTAATCGTTAATAAGGCAGAAAAAATGTTTTGTTCTTTTCTCTTCGCTGTTATACAGATTTTGGATTTTGCATTTTAGCTATAATCGAATTAAAATTAGATCAACGTACTGGTACGTACTAGTGCCTGGGCCATTAATCTTTTTGCCTATCATTGTATGTTGAATGCGCGTTCAGACGTAATAGCAAAGAAATTACTGTTCTACCTACTGCAAGACCATGAAATAAATGGCAATAAATAAGACAGTGATTGGCAAACTTTTAATACGAATTGTACCGTCGCTTCAAGTATAACGGTTAAGAAAGGTTTACACCACGCTCTTGATTATGGCATGGTTTTTATGCGCATGCGATAAGCACCTCAGCTGTAACGACCAATACGTATATTCCGTAGAGCCTAAGCCAGAACGCATAAGCTAACGGAATGCAGGTATTTGATGGACTTTAATTACAAAAAGCCCGCATGGGTTTCACGTAATTGTTAAAAAAATTTATTATGGTTTGATAAATTAAAAGATGCTCATGATCGCTGATTAAATTTGGCAACGTTTTTCCATAAGCTGACTACAGATAGCTAATGAATAGCTTTGAAGGGGAATACTTGGTAAAGCAAAGATCGTCTGAAGGCACCTAATAAAGGGATTTGTGTTTGGCTCGATGAAATGCTAAAAACTCTTTTAAAAATGGTGGCCAGTCTGTAAGCATTCGGATAGGTAATTACTTGAAAAAGTCCTGCATTATATTAATAAAGATTAAAATACTTTTCCGCCAGTATGGATCAAGAGATATTGCTCAGTTTATGATTCCCGGTATTTTGTTGACGTTAGTTTAATATTTTATTAAAATTATATGAATTAAGTTTAAACAACAAAACTTAAGTTATAAAGTCTTTTGATAACCAAGAACGTAGCCACAGGGGGACGTTATTAAGGTAGTGCATACTAATAGGCACTTAAAGATTGTAATAAGAGTGCACTGAAAACTAACCGATTTTCCAAATTCTGAAAGAGATAAAACCAAATACAGATTCATGATGCTTTATCTGGCGACGACCTGGTTGGAGATTAACGAAAAAATTAATAACAATGTGGGGAATATTTCATAGGTGAAAAGGGATTCACAAGGTCGAGTCATTAGTAACTTCCGATGCAGCTTTGTAAAACTCATTCTTCGCATTTACCCGCTATAAGTCACCGACACAAACGAGTTTTTATTTTCACTATATAGAGGAGGATGCTAGGCTATGCTTATGTGCGGCGTGTTAGAAACTTTCGATTTTAAAAAATTCCATTCTGGAGATACGACCTTAAATGGCGAACCGGGGGCGGTACGTTCTTCCGACTTTGACGACCACCTTTTAAAGGTAATATTGAAGCAAAATCCAGAGATAGAGCATAAATAAATTTACATAATTTTGTTATTCAATGAAAGCAAAATAAATGTATTATAAAAAAACGGAAGTTATTTGCTTGTGACTCGATCTAATAGTATGGGAATGAAGTGTGATATTGGTAAATAGTTTTTAAAAGGTGTATATTAGCAAAGTATTTGAGCAAGACCAAGACCAAGTCGAGTCCAAGAGAGTTGAACCGTAATATTCAAACGGCCAAGAATGCCAGAAAAGGCATTGTGTGTGTAAGTTCGTGTGAATAATTTATAATTAGATTTCTTAAGACCGAAGCTATCCTAAAATTCACATTTCAATGGCGGGGGCCTAGTCTGGAAAAGAGGTGAAACAAAGGTAACACAACAAAGGGCATTTTATATGAAACGGAGGCTGGATAAATATATTTCTCGTTATATATGGTTGAGCTTTCCGGTTGAAATTGAATCGATTTATAGCTTGCCGATCACTGCCTTAGGCTATCAATTCAAAAATCGAGAATATTGATGTTTGCTGTTTACTAAGTGATGCTTCGTTAGACAATTGAAAAGGTGAGGTACGTACGTAGAAGAAAAATAAGACAAGGAGTGAGAAGGAAGAGAAAGAAAACATATTATTTTAAAAGATTTTAAAGTTGTTTTTTTTTTTATTAGAAAATTATAATTGCAGCTGTTTGTTGGTAATTTTATACGCTTGCGAGTTAACATATCATTATGCACGGGTGCATACGTGTATATATACGTGTGTTTGTCTATGCCAGAAAATTCAATATGTTTTATTTATGATTGCAATTAATAAATAACATAAGCAAGAAACAAAAAAAAAAAAGAAAAAAAAATAATGTGAAAACCATATTTTCTTCTCAGATTGAATTTCAAACGTTCGTTGATCTCTTGTAGCATTGTGCATTTTTCGCTCTTCACCCGTTTATTAATACTTTATGCTAAGTTTACACTTTTGTATATTTCCACATAGTAGCTACAACCTAGTTAAGATCAGTTCTACACATAATGCAAGGTAAGCCATAACCTAGTTAAGATAACCCAATTTAGCTACACGTGTAACTTTAGTTTAATTTTACTACTTTGCTTAAGTTGGCATAATAATTTATTATATAAGTTACTGACCACACTTCAGGTGGGTCAGAAGTAAAACAAATATAAAATTAATAAGTGTAGTAAAGAGAATTATCATAAATAACAATACAAAAGAAACTTTAATTGTGTTTTCACTACACTTTCATCAGGTTTTTGCTTTTTTTTTGCGGCTAAAAGATTTCAAATCAAAGACATTTTATTCATTCATTCATTGATTGAATGATTTATGCATTTACTGTGCGGTTTCGTTTTTGTAAATTAATGGTTATTTTCTCTTAGCTTGGCTGAGCTTAACACACACAATTTTATTATAACAGCAACTGTAACCAAATACATGTTGACGATGAATTTTCATCGATATGCATTTTCTTTTTTCTTTGCCTTCTTAGATATTTTCCTTATCTTTATCTTTCATGTATCATTAGCTAGAAAACGATTCGCATTAGCAATAACATCTATTGGGCTATTTGTAATTTGATAAAATTTGCCTAACAGAGCCAGTTAATGTTACGATAAATTGTATGATTTCATGAACGTAAACGCAAGCGTTTCAATTATCAACGAATTTCTTTCAGTCATCATCACTTTTCTTTCTCTTCCTCAAAACAAAAAAAAAAAATAAATAAATACTTTAAACGAAATGAGATGATTTGTCCTAATTGTCTGGGCTCATTAGTAAATAACAAATTGCTTTAATACTCCGAACAAACAAACTTGATTATTGTTATTGTCGATAAACAGAAATAAAATATTATATAAAAAAATTCATATTTTACACATTCTCCACTTAATTACTTAATAAATTAACAAATATGTTGTTGAGATAATTCTCGCAAATATTTTTTACAGAAAAAATTCAGCAAAAATGTATAATATATTCTATCTAGTAACCGAAGAGAGAGAGAGAGAGAGAGAGAGAGAGAGAGAGAGAGAGAGAGAGAGAGAGAGAGAGAAGGTAAGGGCAAAAATACAAATAAAATCGGAGAACACCGATATATCGAAAACATAAGTGTATTATTAATGGAAAGGATAAATATTGTACTGATTGAAGCGATATGGAAAATAAAAGAAAATAAGTATGAAAGTTAAATTCAGTTGCAAAAGAATCTTCTATACCCATCACCGTTTACCCCAAAAAAGACAAAAGAAGTCAAAAAACCGCATTCTATAATATGGAGTGGGCGCAGCTGATTTCTTCTCTTTTCAAAATAAACGTTTTTGTCCTACAGACATGTGGGCGTGTCCTTTGAAAAGTTTCGGTCAGTTCCAATTCTTTTGCAAATGAGTAGCATTTTCGCTAACGGGAGAACGTTTACCACAAATACCCAAACAAACGGATGGACAGACGAATAGGCGGATATGTTTGGGTCCATTCCAAATTTGAAACTGGCCAAGAATTTGTATACTTTATGGGTTTTTTGAAGCTTGTTGCTGCACGTTATAAAGATATTAAAAAAAAAAATTTAATTTTCATACACTATAATATTGGGTAGCCGCGCCCAATTTTCTCCGCGTTTGCGCACGAATGCTACAGCATCGCCCATAGGATATGCTTTTACATTTGTCATAAGCAAAAAAACAAATTTTTCATACCTTTTGAAAAACAGAGGTATTCTCAGTTAACGTGGTGGTCTGGTCGTATTCTTCCACCAATTTCACCCATCACCAATACCAACCTGCGTGCATGAACCTCCACTGTTTCTGTCAGACTTGAAGTCGATAGTTTAATTCTTGCGGCCGGTAGAATGTTTACACAGACGGACAGATGGACATGCTTAAATCGCTTAAGAATTTGATGCTGATCAAGAATATATGTACTCTGTGTGGTCTCTGATGCTTCATTCAGGGCGTTAGAAACGTTTTGACAAAATGGATCCCCATCCTTCGGTGATGGGTATAAAATAAATATATATATATATATATGTATTGCAGCAGTGATTTTGGTTTTACTTTTGTTCTGGTGGGCTCAAATCTCAAGTGCGCTAGAGTTTTTAATAATAATAATAGTAATAATAAAAATAAAGCCGAAAGCCTTAGATGCTTTAAGACTTTAGTTTTAGAATTTATTCTCTGGCTAAATTTATATAATGATAATACTTTTATTCCGAAACATAAGTATTCAATTAAGTGAAGATTGACAAAGAAAAATTCTTATAACTAAAATCCGAGAATATGGTATACATTTAGATTTTAATTTTGCTCGAAATTATGATTAAAAATTTTTTTAAATACCTCAAGCAATGTGTAAATGCATACGGAAATCTTATTTTGAATAATTTCCAGTATAATGATCGATTCATTTATAGGTTTCAGGAATAGAAATTACTTCGACCATGAAAAAATTCTATGTAGCTAGGAAGATAAAACGAGAAGTGGTTGATTGACATTATACACAGTTTGGATCATCAAATTCATTTTAGGATAACAAGTCACTCAGGTTAATTTTTGCTTTTGTGTAAACCGTTTGTTGAGGCAACACTTCTGTAGTGCACTATGCGTATAAATAAGTAAATAAGTAAATAAATGAATAAAAAGGAGTACGTATGGAAAGTAACACAAAGGCTTCCTTTTTTTTTGTTTAGAAATTTATATCTTTTTTCTTTCTTTGCTATCACTTTGCCTGCTTCAAATCTAATTTATCGTTAGTTTCCTTCCAGGTGTAAAATATAAGTACAAAACACGACAACAAGAAGTTCAGACCTTTCCACTAACCCCGTAAAACTTTGATCACTTTACTCACAGCGCATTCGTATATTATTTTTCAGAGAAATCTCGTCTATTTTAAAACCAGATCAGATTTTTAGTAACTGCCGTTACCTTTTCAAAATTTGACAGACAAACTGAGATAGAGAGGCGGAGAAAAAACTCAATTGTCCTGAAACTTTTCAAACGCGTTCCTTTTTTATCGCATTTTTACTGTGGAACAAATATATATTTCCTTCGGAATTGGTTGCGTGGTAGCGCGAATTGCAGAACTTAAAAAGGTACATCTACATCTTAAGTCAGATCCCAAAGGTAATCTTTTCCAGCATCGATTCCTCGTCTTTATTATTTATCGGCATATGAAGACAAGCCACACGGAACTAAGCTAAATATAAAATGTATTTCCCGACATTCTTTGAATGCTTTGTAACTTTATATTTAACGTACGCGATTTCATGTTTTCACTGCACGCTATACGATCCGTATGTCTTCTGCAAGACTACCAGTACGTGATACGAAATTTTAAGGCAACTTTGGGGCAGGCTTTCTCTGATATACAAGGCACTTTCCATTGTGAAAATTAGCGGAATATTCAAAAGTTTAAGTTCAAATGGAATAACTTTAACCGTTTGAGTACCAAGCAGCGCGACAGTGTTTTTTCAAAACCGTCTGGGACTCAAACGGTTCAATACACACAGAGCAAGTAACAGTGCTCAAGTTCAATAACTCAGTTTTAGTTTAGAAACAAATTTCATTTTTAAAAACAGGTTAGACGTTGCAAACAGTATGACAGAATTAATACAACATTCGCGTTTGATGCTTATATTGTGTACATATTTATTTGAAAACACTTCGCAAATCACCTCACTAATGTGAACATACCACAAACTAATTTACATAATCCTTTGAACAATTATTTTAAGTGCACACGAACAAAGACTTAAGGCGAAATAGTTGTTTGCAATACCGACACAAAAAATCGATAAATTTTGCTTCTAATGGAGAAAGACACGCACATGCTTGGGCTATCTTTAAGCGGCCAACAAATACCTTACGGACGGTATAAATATAAAAACTTGTTAAAAATAAAAAAAGCAAACAAGAAAATGTTGTTCGATCGTGACCGTATCTTTTATACCCATCACCGTTATCCTAAGGAAAGCAAAAATACTAAAAAAAACTAAATTTTCATGCGGCTGATGGTTTTGTTCTATTTTCAAAATAAAATTTTTTGTCGCATAGGCGTGTGGGCGTTGTAGATGCGTCCTTGGAAAAGTTTAAGTCACTTTCTGACTGATTTTTTTATTCTATTTTGAAAATAAAGGTTTTTGTCGCATAGGCGTGTGGCATTGTAGATGTGTCCTTGAAAAAGTTTAAGTCACTTCCAAATTCTTTTGCAAATTTATAGGGGATCTGTTCATTTTCGCTAACGGGAAAGTATTTACCATGGACACTACACACGCATATAGACATGCTTAGGTACATTCCAAATTTGAAGCTGACCATTAATTTATATCCTTTATGGTGTTTTTGAAGCTTGTTTCTGCGCCTTAGAAAGGTGTTTAAAAAACAACTAAATTTTGATAAACTATAATATTGGGTAGGCGTGGTCACTGTTTTTAATTTTTGTCCAGTTACTAGAGCGAGGCCCATAGAATATATGTTAAAATTTTTGTACACAAAACTAATTTTTCATTGCTTTAGTAAAACAGAGATGAGTTTACGTGGTGCTGTAGGCGTGTCCTCCCGATGGATTTGGCCCATTTTCAATACCAGCCAGGGTGCACGAACTTCTAATAGTTCAGTCAAATTTGAAGTCGATAGTTGGCCAGGAGAATGTTTACAATAGACATTAGACAGACGGGCAGACGGACATGCTTAAATCGATTTTCTGCTGTGCCTCTGAAGATCCCTTCTGGATGTTCGAACGTCATTCCTCGGTGATGGGTATAAAAATATCTTCAAAAAGTGTGATCAGGATAACAAATTAAATTTTCATCAAAACTTACAGTTAGTCTGCGTTTTTTTTTCCTTAAAATTGTTTGAAACTTCTGTTATTAACGATAAAATAAAAAAAAGGCAAAATAGAAGTAGCCCTTAAACAGAACTTTAGAAAAACAACGGCGGTCCTCAATGAATATCAGACACATATCAGTCGCGGTCACTTCAAAGAGCTTTCCGCTTATTTTCATAGAGTGTTTGTAAAATTTACTCATTTACTCTTTGGCAACTTTTTATACACTATTTGTGGTATATATGGGGATATTGAGTTTGCGCGGATGTATGCTAAACCCAGAAGGATTTGAGATCGACATACCATAGAATCACTTTTTGAATTGGTATAGAGCTGTTTGTCCTTCCGTCCATCCGCCCGTCTAGTTTTTTTGTGCTCAATATACACAATTTTTAAGGGATTTTGATGAGATTTCGAATGCTCCCATGTTTTGGCCCAAGGACGAATGCGAATGATTCAGAGTGGGCGACTTTTAGACCACTTTTAGAGCTTTTTCTTGAAAAGTTGTGAATATGAATAACTGTGAAAGGGTGTAAGGTGCTTAATGGTTGGCCATGGCCTACAATAGTGTTTTTACTTGTTTGCTCTTCAGATTGGTTTTTGAAAATTGTTTACTGACAAGGGGCATTCTTAAGAACCCATTTTATAAAATAATTTCGTTGGTAGTTAGTTCTCTGTAAAAGTACACTTAAATGCCTAAACAAATATAAACTTTGTCGAAGACTGATTGAAACTACGCTTAAGCGCGTGTAACAAAGATTAGAAAGAAAAAAAAAAGAAAAAAGAGCAAAATAATGAGGATTGACAGATTTATGATGAAATGAAAGATTTTTTTTTCTTTTTCCTATTAACGAATCAATATAAACAAGTTTTTCGGGTATGCTTGGTTTAAGAAATTTATTTGAAAAAAAAAGTCTTTATGTACGTCGTCCCTCTTTAATAATTAACACAAAACACATATGCTTGCGCATATTTGTTGTGAAGCGACGCCAGCATAAATAATTAGATCTACACGGACTGGCAGAAAGCTTATAAAATCAATTGCGTTGACAACATAACAAATTCAAATTACGACAAATATGACTATAAAAAAAAAAGTTAAAAAAGAAATGGAAAAAAAACTTGTTGAAAAGAGAACAAAGATGTTAAATTAATTAAAAATATAGGTTTAGCATCAATGCTTTCATTCTTTTGTTTTTGTGCACATTATTCCTCAAGTTGTGATATAAATGAAATAATAACAACAACATTTTTTCATTAATCGTTTAATTAAAAAAAATAAAAATTCTATTAAGTTTTGTGTTAAAAAAAGCAAAAATATAAATCAAGTGAAAAATTCTGTAGCCAGCATATGTCTGACATAAGGACAAGTTGGCTACTGTTTTCGGCGATGAAAAACCAGATATTTAACAGCTTTTAATTGAAATGACAAACAACAATAATATGTCCTCTCCTAAGTGTGCGTTACGCGAGTACAGTACACTTTCTTAAAAAATACTTGTAATTTAAATTAATTGTGTTTTTTTTTTATTTTTTGTTGTTTCTATATATCGTTCGTTAATAACGTCACAGTTTCACAGTGATCGCTTAGTTTCGCCTCTTAATATTTCGATATCGCCTACGTAATATAATCATTTCTAAATTGGCTGCCCATGGGCCGATGGTATGTTTAGTTTCTTATTGCATTTCTAATTTTCTGGAATAGGTGTTAAAAAAGGCCCATGCACATCGAAGGCGATCGTGTGCTCGTTAAAGAGTAAGTACATACTGTTCTTAGCTTCTAAGCAAGTCTGTTCATCTCTTTATTTGGGATAGAATCCTATTATAGGATTTTATTTTCACCAAAGGTATCTAAGGATTGAAATTTATAGACGCTTGGGGCGACTCTAACTGATTCTATCTTCAGCGTTCGACTTCAGACTAACTGGCGCCGCTAAAAGTCTTGAAGGAAATTTTTGGCATTTAAGCGGTAGAGGTGTCTAAGGGTCGCCTTGAAGCGAATACATAATAATTTTTGTTTTTTTCTTTTTGCTTGTTTTTGGCTGGTACAACCTCCCTTATCATTAAGAAAACATTTCGCTTATATGAATACTGGAAGCAATGAATGCGATGCTTGTACTTATGCACATGCTTACGCAGCAAGTAAAAGGTCTCCTTTCGATGACCGTTATATTCATTATTACGAATATATCAAAAAAGGAGGAGGGTGCACTCGTTCTTTTTTAATCGGCATGGGATTTTTCTCTCAAAGAGATCACGCATTTGCAACTTAACGCAAGAATGCTTTTTTCTTACAGTTTAATGGCAATCGGTTCACAAAAACATCTGGAAAAGTGAAACACAGCCGACAAAATACTGCCGGAATTGTTGTAAGTACGAAGTACTAAAGAAATGCAGGAAAAGTGTAAAATTTGGACACATTGTAGAAAATTTTCATATCGCTTTTATAGCTACGCTACGCTTTAATTAATATGCACATACATGGAGTCAATAAAGCAAAAAGCCTGCTGTTCTTCGTTAAAGTCTCATTAATCTGTACAGAAAGGGATTCGCCGATCCTTATGCAACGAAACTTTTATTCCCATGAACGTGGTAAGAATTGTTCTCGAATTGATTGAGTTTCTTAGTTATCAATGGCATGTTGACTTCTTTTATTGACTCTTCACTAACAGTTCTAAGCAATAGTAGCCGAGTATTCTCAAAGTCTCGTTAATCTGTACACAAAGGGATTCGCCGATCCTTATGCAACGAAACGTTTATTCTCATGAATCTGGGAAGAATTGTTCTCGAATTGTTTAGCTTCTTGGCTATCAATGGCATATTGACTCCTTTGAAGCCTCCGGCCGATAACGAAAAGTTTTGAAGTTTGGCTCAGTTGTGTAGGAATGTTATAGGAATATATGCTGCACGTACTGTTTACCATTTCATTCTCATTTCCTTTTTCAAAGTGTTTTAATTTAATTAGTTGACCATGGTAGCGCAGGGGCGTAATTCGCTGACAAACTTGTTCCACTTAAGACGTGAAATGTTAACACAACATTCACAACAACACGGATGTGTTTGGCTAATAATGTGCAATCCAGAATGTTGGAGTTCCTATTATTGTACTCGAGTACAGAGCTGTACAAAAATCTAATCCTAGATGTGTATAAGAGACCAGAATGTTGGAGTTCCTATTATTGTACTCGAGTACAGAGCTGTACAAAAATCTAATCCTTTTGGTCGATTTCCAATATTTATATATGAAGAAAATTGTTACGTTCAAGGTCAACATAGCTTTTTTTTTGGTTCCAATTATATTAAATTTATTACATGTCCTTTAGCTCAGCCTATTGCGTGATTAACATAGCATGTGAGTTATACTTGCGTTGTGTGTAAACAAATGGCGATTTTTTTGATTGTTGGTGTTTCCAGCACAAGTCTCGGCAGCTTTTTATGTCTTTTTATGCAGGTGACGTTCGTTGACATTGCGATGGAGAAACGACGCAAAGCTTGCAATGGGGGGCAATCTAACTATTTTATTATTTATTACCCATATATTATTCTCATAAGGGGTCTTCGGTACACGTTATGCAATTTGGAATGAGGTGAACTTTAATTAAAGTCTTTGAAAATCACACAAGCGAATTCAAGGGGATTATAACTATAGCGGAAAAATTGAATTATTTCGCGGGAAAATGTTGATTGTGTCGCTATGTCTCAATACGTACGCTTTATGTAGTATGAGCCATCAGGCTAAGGCTACATAATTTTTTTGTTCAAAATCGAAGCAAAGCAGGTTCATTTTTTCCCCGTTTTAAGTATTGATTCGCAGTATTTTTATTTATCTTCCTCTATAGAATCTCTTCAACATTTGAGTCTGTCATTTCTTCACGTGAAATAGGTCTTAATTCACTAGGGATGTAAATAATATTACTTTTGAGGTTATGTAGTCTTTTCGAGTTTGCTAGATTTGGGGTATTTCGGAAGAATGGGCGGTTATCATTGAAATCTAATCTTCCACCCGACCACCAGATGGACAGTTTTTTTTGCTTACTAACGAAACTGAGCTATACGCTGTAATGCCCGAAACATAAGTCCGAATAAATTCATTATTGTGGTAAGTAGTAAACACTGTTTATACGGTACGTAATTTCAAAATTTTCCAATGCGATTTTCAATTTTAGTGGTAGTGAAAATAAAAAAGATCAAAAAATATATTGCTGACTCCGCACTAGAAGATCTCAGTAGTAAATAAAAGTTACGAATCATATATTCACATAAAGGGGATGGTATTTGATTTCCAAAGACTCAAACCGAAGTGTAAAAAAATTCCTGAAATGCTCTTTGAATTATTCAACCAATTGGTAAATATATGTATCGATAGACAGATTAATACTTCACTTCTTGAAGGACGGGTTGCGCCCATTTTAAAAACTAGATCGGTTTACACCAAAGTGTGATAAGCCCTACTTTACCGGCTACCTTTGGTAATCAATGAACATTATATGGATTATACGAGTTTAGAAAAACGCGAAAGACATACGTACTCGAGGATGCCATGAGGACATATATGGGGGAATCCTCTAAGAATCTTATGCTGATGTTGAGAACGACTTTCAACTCGTAGCTCTTGGTGTTAAAAAGCGAACGATTAATGTGGGAATGAAAACTTGAAAATTTTTTAAAGACCGCCCGACATATATCTGCCTGGGATTATATGAGTCCTTGCTACACCGAGAGAGTCTCATTGGTTTTTTTTTTTAAGTAGACTTGACTTGAGAATTGCTTTTCCGATCGAAAATACAAATGGACAAAACTTCTATCATCCACTTCTTTTGAGCGTTACAAGCGAAATACCATAATCAAGTTAAACCGCCTTCAACATGCTTACTGTAGTTTGCTGTTTGTAGTATGAGAAAAAAAAAACTATTTGTTGACATTGATTAATTGCTTAAGTTCGGGATGTGCACGTCGTGTTCATGTATGTATGTGTCCTCGATTTGTGATATTATTTTTGTATTCCTTTTATTTCGTGTATTACATCGTGTATTAATCTCTTTGACATTAAGCGGATTTTTATTCAATTAAATTCTTCTTCTTAATCGTAACGATTGAAATATTTAAGAAGTATCAACGAAACTCACAACTACATAAAATTTTATACACTTTGCTTATGAATTTTAAATTTTTATCTGATACAAGTCAGATAGATATGAATTTTCATATGTATGAATGTTATGCAACATTATGTGTAGCAACATCAAGCAACACAATCGACAAGACTTCATTCTGCATGTAATACAACTTTTGCTGTTAAATAAATGAGGTCAATCTGTGTGTGTGTGTATGTGTGTTTGTGTGTGCTGTTGTGCTATGAAAAGACAACAACTTTGGTACTTGTCTGCCTGCCTGCCTTGTCGCCTGCGATATGTGAAAGTGAAATTAGTTATTTACTTTTTAAGGAAGAGTGACGGACTAAATGCTCCGCTTTTGTTGCTACGCGGCGGCGTTGTGCGTAATTATGTGCAAATTCGCGAAAAGATATGAGATTCTTCGAAAAATTTAGGTCAGACTTTAATTAAAGGAGATGAAATTCATTTTGATTGTTATATAAAGGCAGCCAATACTAAAGTTAGGGGGGAGGGGGGTGTGACAGTTAAAATGTATTATCATTTTTTTATTTTATACTCTTATAATTATAAAGCACTTTTCGTTGTTGTTGTAGATACAAAAACCAAGTAATTGAGTGAGCGTTGCATAAGCACGACTTTTATGTCCTTTGTTAAACAATTCCTAGAACGACTTCAGATAGAATCGCACGGCATCATCCTTTCACATTGTAGTGTGATCGCATATCGTTATATGCATCCGCTTTGAAGTGCGACAGAATTATGCAAATTCAGTATAATTCTTCTGCAAAAAGAAAAACAAAAATTAAGTCGCACTTCAACTGGCTGAGTATTGCATTAAGAAATGCAATACGATGCCAGGCGCCCCAATTAAAATAATTATAAGTTTTGATTACGCTAGCATTAAAATACCTGTAGAACTAAGTATAAATAGCACTAACAAAAATTAATAAAGTCAATTGTTATTAAGGAAATCAAAACAGCGTTTAATTCGCTAAGAAGAATAAGGCGTTCAATCCGCCTAAACTAATATTGCATAGGGATTGCCTCATGCCGAGCTTAATTGGCATTTATAAAGAGACGTCTTGACTTGGCGCACTGAAGCCGAGCAGCATAGGGAATCTTCCCAAAATATAGGGCATACTGTGTGTAGTAAAAGAAATTTATTGCATTATAAAAGTGGAAAAGGAAAAAAAAACAATATTTGTCGTAATAAAATTTAATTTTTAATTTTTTGTAATGGAACTTCCTTTTAAAATTCATTGCATTCAATTTGGGTCGCGTTGTCTCATTTTTACGATCTTTTTCATGGAAGACTTTTATAACAAAAATGGATAAAAAGCAACAATTTTTTTGCGATGCAAAAAAGAAATAAAATTTGTAAAGAATTTTTCGCTCTCGCTTCTTAAACTAAAACTTAGTTTATCTTAATTGTCTTCCTATACCCACTTAGTTATACTTATTATCTAACTAAAAAGGTTTGCCGCGTAATTATACTGATTTTTGAGCCAATCAAATCCATTTATAAGATCTTCTCGCAAGTTTTATAATAAGTGAGTCATTTTATGTCACAGTTAATAACGAAACTGGATGAAGAATAAAAAGCTCTTAGGATCGTTCTAAAGGTGCCTGCACATAAAGGGATTTTTCTGGAATATAAGACGTTATGCAATGAAAATAGGTCAAGGATATTTGTTTGACAGGCGATTGACGTTATTAAATTTGGTACACATAGGTCATTTTTTCGGATACGCTTGTCCGATATAAGTCTCTTTTGCACAAAAATTCTCCATTTTTTTTAAATGTTTAGCTTTGCTTATAGTAGGTAACGAAATGGTGCAACGTATTTAACGACAAGCTTGTTTTTTAATTGTTCTCGGCTGAGTTGGGCAATCGGAACTTTTGGATTTTCTTATTAAACTTATGTGATGAATCTGTGGCGAACTTCAGCATAATGTTTGTTGGAACCCATAACTTAGCGGATATAAAAATTTGTAATTTTTTTTCTAGAGCTTTAACAGTCATTTACGTTGAAGCATATTATGCCTTCCACGAAGCTTAATCTAAGAACGCATACGTAAACTTTCACCCTTCTGTCTACTTTGTTTTCCAGGTTACATTAAGACCGGATAGATGGTCATGGCGTATGAAGAGCATACATACTACATAACTTTTCCTTTTCACACTTTTTCTGTTAAGGTCGCGACAATGTGTTTTTTGCATTTTTATTTTAAAATCTACAGCATGTGTATCCATCCAATCCAGCCCGTAGTCCACAGGCCGCAGGTGTTTTATTCCAGTTTTTTTCTCAGCATTTTGAGAACCTTGGGAATTATTATTAATACTTAGCTAATGACACGTTTCTAAAGGTCTTGCAGAGCTACATATTGAACAGTAGTAGTAAGAAAGCCGAACGGTTATGAGAAGAGTCAAGGGTAAGCTACAACGTACGCCTTTCCTTTCGTCGAATGGAGAAGACGTGTTAGATCATTGGTCACCAGCCAAAAATTTTCCCATAAAAGTTAAGCCTTTCCATTGTCAAAAATTCTGCCGTTTTCTAAGTAAATTGTCAAGCGAAGCAACAGATTCTTTAATAAATATGTTGAAAAAAAAAATTCGAAATTTGCTATATATTCTCCCGTCTAGTGTTGCATCATCGTTGGGAATACGTAATATGAACACTTTTTTATTGATAAATGTATTTATTTAATTGCCGCGACAAACCCATGATATATATATACATATAGTTGTCAATACATATTTGTTATGAAAAACTATACTTTTGTTGGAAGCCCTTTATCTAACTAATGCTAGAATTTACATTTTTCTTAACATTTCAACAGATTTTGTGTAAACAATTTTTACTTTCATATGATTCCTTTATTGAATTTCATATCTACGCGTCTACTCGTTTACATTCGCACGATATTACTTTTGATAAATTGATAGGAAAAAAAAAAGATTTTGAGGTAAATTTATTAGTCTCTGTACTTGTCATTAGTGTTTGAAGTCTTTGAAGTTTTAAATTTCAGAACATAATGTCGCTGAAATTTGAGAATAGATTAGAAAATTTGTTTTGTTTTTTTGTCTTTCACATAAGGATAAAGATTTCTTGAATTTCTGCAGAGTTGAGATTTTTTAAATTTCACGATTGAACACACTTAAGATATATTCATTCTTTCATTGGTTATCGAATATTAGTCTTAAAAGTTTTTATATTTATTTGTAGGACCGGACGTAAACGCTACTTATTTACTTTTCTCCAAAGAGATTCAAATTTTTCATCTGCTCGATATGAAACGCTTTTTATATGGTAAAATTAACCGTGTAAAAAAGGAGAATGTCGAAAAGTAAACTATTCATTACTGCTGCTACGACTTATGCTTATTTTAAAGATCGCAAATTATAAATACGTTCATTCTGAAGCACTGTCAGTGCCGCTTTTACCCACTGGATATATTTTAAAGCGCCAAAATCAGATATATATAAAGAAGACATATTAGGGCTTAATTTAAGCCCACCTTTTATTATAACGGTCGAAACAGAATCACTTTTTGATCTATCAAAGCTTATGTGTCCGTCTGGCCGTTTGATGTTGACCCTCAAGGTCGCGATTTTTAATAAATTTTTGTTACATGCGGTGGACGCGTTTCAACGCAAAGGCGAACGCTAATGAAAACGGTTCGAATCGGATCATCTTATCATTGCGAGAAGTCGCAAACTGTTGGCCATTTAATGATGGCCCGCGGCTCACTATTATCGTTTAACTTGTTCAAAAATTTCGTATAAAACTGAAATTTAGTATTTATAAAAAATTTACTATGAAAATCAGTCCCTATGTAAGTAAACTTTCATTGTTACTTCATGCACTTTAAATATTTAAACATAAATATTATGCAAATCATTTAACGTAAGAACACTTTACGTTCATTGCATGTTATTGCATCTCTTTCAGCACTTTAAATGGTGTTTGCCGAACATACATTAACGTTGTAAAAGGAGACAATAGAGACAAAAAAAAGGATGTATGCTTGTCACTGACAGCCAACAAGCAACAATAAGCTCTTAATGAATGCGTATTTTTGTAATGTTTTCACTGGCACAATGGTTTCAATCCTTACAGTAGGTAGACATAGGAATATATAAACGAGTTATCACAAGTCAATGACAGAAGAAGGTATGCATGCATACAAATACCTCTGATGAGGTTTCTGTTATATACGTGATATTGTTATCTGAGATATATGAAAATTGTACATGTTTTTTTTACGCACTTAATATGCTCTCTACAATTTTCGCACTGCAGCAATAGCTGCCAGTGTTCTTTGTTATAATCTTTAGTTATTGTAATTACGTTATGTAGAAAATTGCATAAAAAAATTACTACATACATGTTTCGTGGAATTAAATGAGGGAACCCAGGACGTAGTGCATCTTCAAGTGTATTGGCACCAGTGCCTTAAGGCAAACAGGAAAATAAAAGAAAAAGAAAAAGTTACATTCGCCCTGAAACGTATCTGCGCGTTATCTGATACTTATGTGAATTTATCAGAAATTGATCGCTTCATTTTTACAAATTTGGAGGCGTGTCAATATATCGACTAACATTTTTGTTTTTCTTTTCTATAAAAATCAAATTAGCAAATTTGGGCATGAGTGGCGCTGCCTAACCGAATTTGTTTTAGCTTTCGCTTACATTGCGTTACCTGGTCGCGTATTTTCAAGAAACAATTTATTCTGGAATTTTGTTATGTATTTATAAAAAAAAAAAATTAAAGAAATATACTTAGGCCTTAAAGTTACATATAACTGCTTCTTATACGTTCTTTGCTTGGAACTTAATTACAATAATAAACTTGTTTGTAAGCCTTTTATGCCCTATGGCGAGTTTAATAGGTGAGCTTCATCTGAGCGAGACATACATGTATCACTTGTTAGGTTTTCATTTATCCAAAAACCGACGGATATATATATATATATATATATATATGTATATATGAGAAAATCCACTTACAATCTCAGAGCATATTTGATAGCATTCTTGACTAGTGTTACAAAACAAAAGATAAAATTGGTATATCTTCATTTTCCGTAGATATAATGAATAAATAAAGAAGACATGGGAGCCAGATACGAATAATTACAAAAACATATGGAAAACATATGTAAATTATTTATACGCAAAAAAGGCTCGAAATACTTCCACATACTTTTTCTTATCAACAACTACATGCGCAATGCTTTAAAATTTTACTTTATAAAGCAAAATTTGTACACTTTCACCATTACCTTTTGAGTGGACGGACAAAAACAAAAATAAACATAAGTAATACATTGACTTGACTTCTACATTTACGATATTTTTACGAGCTTTGTGTGTTCAGTGACCAGAAATATGAATCAGACAATTTCTGTTAGAGAGTAGACAGGTGCAAACTTGATTTAGTTCTCGCCGCTTACCCACTTTCCGTCCCTTAATGGCAGCTTTGATAAACAAAAGCTTGGCAGGCCTGGAACGTAATTATCCAAAATTTATTGTGATTGTTAAACTAAGCTAAACACCCAATAAAACTAAAAATAGATTAGTTGACTTGTTATATATTAAAATTATCTTGCTCATCGAAGAGCCTTTAGCTCAAAGAAAGGGGAAAGAATTCAAAACTGTTTGCATTTCTTCTTCTTCTTTATTATGTGAAGAGTTAACAAAAGTGCAAAATGCAGAACAACACGAAAAAGCATACGACCTCGTAAGTTTCCCTTACCAAGCACTACCTTCACCTTTTGATCGACAAATCTTTAAAAAAAAAGTAGCGATCGTTACAAGGATTGATTGTGCTTTCGATAAAAAAATGAAAGAAGAAAAAATGTTAGACGTGTACAGCTTCCTATATAAATGTCACTTTAAAACAGTATGATGGCTGATCTTTTGAACGACATAGAAAGAATATCGATCGTATGTAGGTCGAAGTTTATCTTCTCAGGGATGAGCGGCAGAAAGATATCGAAAAAAATTTAGCACTCATACGATCCCGGTGAACAAAGAAACAAGAGTTATGTTTAACATAGTCTTTCTAAACGTCGCAACTCACAAGATGTGTTGACCAATTTTGTGAATCACACATCTTTAAAGAAGAAAGCACTCGCCAAAACTTTTGACACTTGAGCAGCAATTTTCATGATCTATGTTTTTCAAAATGGGATCGCCCACACACGGACAGATTGGGCCCTCATGTTTTTTGAGGCACGGAAAAAATACATGAAAGTCAAGTGGTGATTGGTAGTTCACATAAAACTCCCGATCATGTATAGGCTGAAATGAAGCCCTTTTGTGTGGACAATAAGAAAAGTATGACGACGTAAATGTTCTCAGTTATTCTTCCGTCCTTTGGTCTCAAATAGTGCGTCTTTGAGAAAAAGAATCGCATGGTGTACTATACATCTACTAATGCTACGAAAATAAAGAAGAAAAATAGGTGACGTGATCCAGTTCTCTTCATAAAGATCACATTGATTACCATAAGATCAGTAAGTATTTCTTTGCTGAAATGACATGTGTATAGAATTCACACTTGTATGGAAATGTGACAATATTTTCCTTACCTTTATATTGAAAAAGTCTTTTTTCTCATAAAAATGACAAAAGAGTAAAACAAAAGGGTAAACGTTCCTTGAATCATCTTACTGTCTGGGTAAAAGCCTTCGAATATTTAGAGCAAAAATTTTCGTTTCAATAAGATATGAATGAACAAGAAAATAAATAGCAAGAAGTTGTTTGTTACATTTTACGGGTATGAACAATTTTGCACGTAAGACTTGCATAATGATATCATCGTAAAAAATCTCCCAAAAAAAGATGGGTTAACAAAAAGTTGTCCAAAATAACAAACACGTCAACCTAATTCTTGAAAAAGACGACAAAGTCTCATTCACGTACATGTTATATGCACACACACTTACGAATACATTTGAACAACCTTCAGCTCCACTAGAGATTCATGAATACTTTTTTTCTTTGAACCGCAATAGTTAGTTTTCTAGTTTACAAAATTTTTTTTTTTTTTATGTATATAAATGAAAAGGTAAATAAACTTGATAAAATATGTGTAAAAAAAACTCATTCACACCGACAGACAGATAGACGTATTTGTAACTTTGTTGGAAGCAATAAAAAACAATGTGCAGTAATAAAGAATTTATGTACATGCAAAGTGATAATAACGCCTCCAGTTAAAGCGAAGCACACGAGTGAGTGAGTACCTGAATAATACATTGAAACTATACCTATATACAAAACGTACGAATACATTTTATGCGATATCTATTCATAATGCTAACCCATATGACACACGTATACAGCGCAGGCAGACAGACAGATACGACGTCAGACGAAAAGTCTAAAGAGAATAAAATTTTTGTTTACATTTATGATTTCATATTTACTTGCTTTTGTTATTGTTTTTGTGTACTTGCAATATAACGGATACCGCATAATTGTTGTGCTTATACTTAAATGACGTAATTTTCTGTTGTTTTTTTTTTTTGTCTTTTCAAAGTCATGATAGCATTAAGAGACTTAAATGCCGTGATGTAGATACATGTAAAGGCTTTATTATTATAAATGACTGATTGTTTTATTATTAGCGTTTATTAAAAACGAAAACATTTCGTATTCCAGTATATATACAACATATCAACACGATCAACAAATTATATTCAATTCATTATGAATTTCAATAATTTTCAATTTTTACGGTTTATCATAAAATACACATAAAAATGAAAAAAAACCAAAATTATAGTTAGCTGAAGATGAATCTTTAATATCCCGTAAAGCGAACTGAAATGTTTGGGAAAAATATTTTCTTATGTGAATATAGCAACCGATCGATCGGGATGATTTCTCCTCTAGCTTTTTAAATCCTCTAGTGAATGAATAGGTATCTAGCTGGCTTTGAGACAAGTCGTTGAGCAGTTAAGAGTTTTTGTTGCACGAATTTAAGGGCTTTCCACGTCTAATTTTGTTCTCCAGTTTAAAATGATCTTAAGGTCTAAGTGAGCTTTAAGCCAAAACACACTCTCAGTTATATTTTAAAGCTTTCTTTTTATGTCGTCTACCAGAGGTGGCATGAAAGTATATTAAATTTATGCGGATTTATATAATTCCAGGACGTACTTCGGATAGACCCACCGTTTATTACACCGATCGATTGAAAATCACTTTTTGAATCTATCTAAGTTTTCCTGTCTCAAGCTGTGTGCATTACTTTGCAAAGTTGTAGTATGCGTGATTGATTCAAGCGAAGCGCTGTACGGTATTTTACTATAATGTTTTTATTGGTTTTTTCCTATAAATGTAAATTTTATTAGTTACGTCTTCCTTTAATTAATTTGAGTAAAATTTTAATTTGAGTCTTATGGGTTTTTTTGAAACTTGAAATTTTCGGGTCTGGAAATATATAACAATTTTTTTTATCGTGGACATGATAACATTGATGATTAACTAAAAGTGCAAAGTACATCAGTTTGTAGCGCTATTTCAATTCTTGCGGCTACGACTGTTCGAACAGGTGGTTAGATGGAAAGACATAAATTTATTTGAATGACATGGACAACGAAGTACATGTTTAGTATAGTAGTAGTATACAAGTAGTGATCACATTTCGGAAAAAGTGATGTATGCTCACGTTAGGCATTGATTCTTAATTCTTTTCCTCTATTTTAGCTGCATCGTTAGTCAATGCAATTAAAGCAATAAAGGATGCCTTTCAAAAGTTTAAAACTAATTAGTGCATAAAGAAGTTTTTAATCACCTAACACATTTTATACTTTGTGCTAGTCTCCTAAACTAGTATTACAGAGGCGGGGTATTGTTTACATTTTCTCATAACCATATTTTTATTCAGCACGATTTATTTAATAATATGTTTATATCCTACACCACTCGTGATACATGGGCATATTAAGTTTATGCCTATGTATGCAATACGCAGTAGAACTTGAGATAGATTCACTTTTCATTCTACCACGTTAAGATCGTCTCTCCGTTTGTCTTGTTTCCTTGTGCCCAACGTATAGGCCATAACTTGTGAGTATTTTGACGCGTATTGGCTTAAGGACGAACGCTATTGGAAATGGTTCTGATCGCGTCACTTTTTCGATCACTTATCATGTAACACAGCATACTTAATACTCGGCCCTGCCCCGCCATAACGCCTTTACTTTTTCTATTTATAAAAATGAAAAATATTCGCAGACGATTTAATATAACTCACCACGCAAAAAGTCATAAGATTGCATGCAGAAGTTTAGAGTTTACAGTTAGTTGTTTGAGTGACGCTTCAAGGAAAATTCTGATTTTCCATTGCTTTAGAAAACCAAAGGAAGCGTCTTTAAAACAAATGGAAACTTATGGTCATAATATTATGAAACAGATTGACATAGGTTGGTACTATCCAAGTTTATAAGAGAGTTCGCCAACAATCACCCTATATCTCTACATATATCATCCTAGGAAGATATTAAACGATGTATTTAATTGCGCGAGCATACTGTAGTGGCACTACAATTTTTTAATCATGATCCTTCTTCACTTTTGGAATTATCTATTAGATATCTACGCGAAGTATCTAAGATTTTTTTTAAGATAAGTTTTCTCATTATTAACATTATAATAGCATAAGAAATTTTACATTCACCACAAAGTTTATCTGATTGAAAAAATCTATTCTCTATATCTATCTATAAGAGTTATAATTAAAAAAAACATTTTTTTTTCCTTAGTTTAAAACATCGAGTACATTAAGCTTAAAATGATTTCTTTTTTTTTTTTAGAAATTATTTCATTCATTTAAGTTACTACTCATTCATAAATTGTTGGCCATATGCCGGCAACGCTTCAGTAAGCAATACAGTGAAGCATTATTTTATGTAAATAATTCAACGGAATTGAAAAATCGCGGAAATATATACACGCTTTTACTTTGACTTGCAAAACGTTTCAATTTTTATTTAACTCTTTAAAATATCGGTATTAGTCTTAAATTTTTAATTTTCAAAAAGACTTTCCTTTACTGTACCTGTGGTATGTGGTGGTTTTCACTTTACTTGAAACTTACCTACGTACCGTACGTGGGTTTGCCTGTTATGCAACATATAATTATTTCAACAATTAATAATAATAACTAACACACTTATGCACACATAAGAGGCTGGGCGGTCTGGACAGACTTGCACGTAAGAATAATTAAACTATTTTAAAGGTATAATGAATATTTTTAGAAAACTGAATCATTAAATACCACTTAGTACAATGTATATACATAGGTATTATTAAAATACAGTTCTAACATGTTTGTGTGCGTGTGTGTATGTACATTTAAAAAAATGTATTAATTAAAAACCTTTTGTTTTTCAATATTTAAGAACAAATGAATGAATTTTTAAGTCTTGATCCCCCTCCCTCAGAGCACGGTTCAAGGGACACTATAAGAGTTTATTGTTTTCAACTTACGACGAAAAACTTGGCGATTCCTGTTTCTGCTCATAGGTCAACATTCATTGATAGGTTCGCGATGTGAAGCACTATTAATTTCAATGTTACGGTCCTTTGTAAAAATCCGTGTAAAAAAAGACTGTAATTATGTGTATCGAAAAATAAATCATTAATGCTGACTTCAATTTCCCTTTTGCTTAGATATTACAAAATTTATATCCATAACCCTGATTGTTTAAAATGGTTGATCGACATGGAAAACTAAAAACTTGGAAACGATGAAAAGGATTTTCGTGTGTCTACACGGTCTTCGTGCAATTGTGAACGTTTTTTTTCGCAAGTTGGATATAAAGTACATCAAATTGTTTTTTATACGAACGATATCTGCCGAGAGAAAACTATTTAAAAACAGATTACGTCACCATTTATCGAAAAGTAGATGAATTATTTTTATTTTCATTTTCATTTCCTCGTAATTTAATGAGACAAGTGTCTTCATAGTTTCTATTTTATACGATGCGTGTCTGTGCAAGAAAAAGTTGAAAAAGAAAAAATGTCGGGTAAAGACGACACAACGCAGCGCGTTTCCGCAAAGCAAAGTAAATCTGTTATGTTTCTTGACACGATACCGCCACATGTACATTTTGATCTAAGAAGGAACTGAAATATGCCGGTCGGTTTCCGTCAACTTATGGCGGCCAAGAGTGCGACAAGTTGCCGACATCGACGAAAAACAAACTAACCATTCACATATTATTGGCTTATTTGCTTCACCCTAAACGCCACGAATTTTTTTCATAAATATACAGAACATAATCGTTTTGCTTGAAGTCCTATTGTAAGATCATTCTAGAAAGCAAATATTTGTGGGTGTATTAGTAAAAGTCACCATGATGTTTTTTTTTTTGGTGACCAATTGAGCGTCACGTTTCACATGCGCAATAGTAAGTTTTGATCAGATTAGTATTGCCAAAGTTAGACAATTTTAAAATCTTCCATTAGAACACACGCCATGAACTTTTTCCCCCACGCCTTTTCGCTCTTTTTAGTTCGTTAAAAGCTGTAAAATCTGCACCATGAACTTTTTTCCTCACGCCTTTTTGCTCTTTGAGTTCGTTATGAGCTGTAAGATCTTCGCCATGACCTTTTTTCCTTACGCCTTTGTCCCCTTTTAATTCGTTATGGACTCTAAGATCTGCTGTAGTAAGGTAAGGACAAAACTTTAAATTTTGACGCATCCAGAGCTCTTTTTTTTTTAAACTGTTTAAACTGTTGTAGAGTCCACCTTATTAACTGTTCTGTGAAAAATAATTTCGAATGTCCTTGTCATACGATTCTTACAGGAAAAGAGACGGAGTTTTTAAGAAGTTTCATTTTGTAACTAACTATTCTAATATACTTTCTATATGTTCTTCTAAAACTAGGCAGCTTCAAGGACTTTGTTTTCTGCCAGTGCCATGATATCGGAAGTTTTTTTGCCTAAGCCACCAGCGAAAAATGCAGCACAGAACAAGGGACTTAATCTTGTAACTAGCAGTACAATCCCGACATTTCTTTTTTAAATAAAGGCAAACTTTCCATATAAGGTTTGAAACCATTTTTTAGAAGAAGTTTAGGAACTAGTCCGGTATTCTCCACCTTGCTCAATATTCTTTGTATGTAGACGATCGACGATCAGTTCATTAACGAAATATCAGCAGATTTCTATTATTAACATTCTATTATATGGTTGAGCTTTCCCAGGCAGTAAACCGGAAGGAGCTGGCTAACGTGGTGGTGTTAAAACCACGGGGGCATGTTTTACCAAAAATACGTTTTAACGGTTATATTAATTAACAATAATTAATAATTTTATTTCACTCACCCATAACATAACAGGCATAAAACCATAATAAAATCGTTGATTAAAATTGTGGAAATTTTTCAAATATTTCCTGAATTGTTGCTGTTAACAAGCAGTAAGTGTTAAAACGCTTGCTCGTAATTACATAAATTACGAATAATTTTTTCATTGTTAGTCCGCAGAAAAAGTTCCAGTGAAACGAATTTAAATTACTACACCGCCACCTCTCTCGCGTTCACGTTATCGTTATCGTATAAAAACAGAAGTTAAGTAATTTATGTAAAGATTTATTATAATTTTATAATGAAGCGTTTGGGAGAAAAAAAAAGAAGAAAAAATCACATGCGAGTAAAATCTTGATATGGTTAACATTTACAAACCATTAAAAATGAATCATTTGATTTTCATCTATGGGTGCTAATGTAAGACCCATTTAAAGTATATGCACAGATGAACGTATGCATATGCATGTATATATGTAACGATAGGTAGGTATGCTGGTTAATAATGCGGATTTTGTTAGCAAACAAATCACAATCGTCTCATGAGAAGCATCAACAAAAGCATTTTATTCAAATGCAAATCTAATCTCGCGTGCCATCGAAACAACTTTTCACTAATAGAATGCATTTTGATTTTTTGTTTGCTTTTTATTTGTTTAATTCTTATTGTAAATCAATTTCTTTTCATCATTCATTAATTGTAAAAATAAAGGAATTGATCTCACACGAAAGTTCATTTGGAAATACTTGTAACGAGAACTGTTTAAACTTCAATTAGGGAATTTTTGGGGGTGAATGCATGCAACATCCAGAAGGACTTCGAACAGACCTACTTTCCACCACTATACCAAACAAATCGAAAAAATGATTTAGACTTGTCCAACCGTCTGTCCGTCCGTCTCGTTAGCTTTCACCCAAGATAAACTCAGCGTTTATTATATCGAACGATTCAGAATTATAATCTGAATTAATCAAAGCCTGTCTATCCCTCTGTCCGTCTGTGGTCTGTTCATGTAAATCTATTTTCAAGGTTGAAATATTTTGATAAAATTTGGTATTTTGCCCCAAAGACGAATGCTATTGAAAATGGCTCGGATTCGACCACTCGGATCGATCACTTTTTCGTATGACGCTTTCCGTTGAAAACTCCTTTTATGAATAACTGTAGTGTCGTGTCGGGTACTTAAAGCTGGATCGTAGCCCGCTATAATGTGTTTGCTTGTTTTCACATCCATATCTTCAATTTTCGCGCTATGAAGTTGCAAATGAAGTGTGTTTACTACACGTTAAAAAGGAGAATAATTTCGTCTGCAAAATCTTCTTTAAAGTTTTTTTTCGCCATTTTTGGGGGGAACTTTTTTATCGTACAAATATCCCTAACGTTTCCGTTTTATGGAAAAAAGCTTTTATATCCGATGTCGATTTAAGAAGTTAACATATATTCGAAATCCTGCTACTTATATGCGAACAAAATCCGCATAATTAATTATCACATCTAGTGATATCTATCTTTGCATTTATGTGTCATTTATGTTGCTGCTGCTGCTGCTGTTGTTTGCTTTATATACTTAAATTTAAATTTATTAAATTATGTCACATAAAATTCATTTTCAAAATTCTCCCCGCGATGAGATAATCCAATCATTTTTTATTTTCTCATACATTTGCAAAAGGTGATGGATGCAGCAAATAGCAAAACTGACGCAGATGTCGCAGTAGCAGCGGCCATGAATGTCACTGTTAAAGTTTGATTATTTTTATTTTTACTGGCGTTTAGCCAAATTTTTCATTTTTATGACAATGTCTTTACATGCAATACGAAGGCAAAAATATGCTTGCGCTTATGCTCATAGATCAAAGAACGCATTCGCGGAAATATATACGCGTTCGCGAATGTTATTAACGAAGGAAAGTGAAAATTTTTTGAAAATCTCTGTCGAAACAAGTGTCTGCCGCTTAATATATGAGTATAGTTGGGCGAAATGATTGAACAGAAAACACATGTTCAATGGATATTTGAGTAGTATAATTAAGTGAAAAACATTTCAATAAGTTTTTTGCTCTTTTTCAATTAGCTTAACGAAAAAAAGGGCAAACAATATTTTTTATGTTAAGCAAAAAAAAAACAAAAGCAGATGGGGTCGCGTTTAATCCTATCAATCGAATTCACGCGAATTACCGGAAACGAGATTGAATTAATTATGTAATTTTATTTCCGCGTGTCTCTCTGTCCATCCTCTATTAGGTTTAGAATTCTCGCCAAAGTCACTTAAGTTGAGAGAACTGAGAGAACAAGAACAAGTATCTGAACCCTATTTTACACTTACCATAGGTGAGTATACTTTCTATGTAATGTTGTAAGCATTTAATAGAATTTAATAAAAACAACGTTTTATGCGACCATGGCCATGCTATGACTTTAAACACATTCTCAAGCACACTAACATGCTTTTAAATTTATGATTTGCATTTTTATTAAGAACATCAAACACATAAAATGAAAATGCAGAGTTTCCCAATCAGTGATAAATGAGAATTTCTAACACCGCCCTAATAATTATAAAAAGCTGATGTAATTACTTAAGAAATGAATTTTTTAAACCTAAAGTCGGCAGACTGGGCGAATGACGTGAAGAAAAGCCAAAGTCGCTTGTTGCTCGTAATGTGCAACACAAGTAAAACAGTTCACAACTGCCAGGAACATCGGTCTTTCGGTTAAACAATATAGACCCCAAATGTATTAACAGATTTTTAAGCCTATTGCGTGCACCACAAGCCCTAAGGCAGAGTTCTTTTCATTTCACATTGCTGTGTTCAAAAAGTAAGGGTAATTTTCATATATAAAAATAAACACGCTTCGACGCGAATATAAACTCTTTCATTACGTTATTAGAAACTTTATTTACACTTGGTAGTGCTTTTATGCTTTTCAGTCCTTTAGTTTACAAAATTATTTTTTCAACATATTGTTATTTCTTTAGAAGGCATGTTTGCAGTTGAACGTGAAACGTTATATAGAAGTTCTTGTTCAAGTAGGTTACAGTAAGCCTGAATGCTGACCCCACCCCATCCATGTAACTCTTTGAAAATGTATTTTATAAAGAGTCACTAGGTGTCGGCAATTCTTAGCATGGGAATCATAAAGGGTAAGCAACTTTTATTCATATTTGGATAAATCTTAGACCTTTTCGACTTTAATTTGCATAGAGTTTTTTTTTTTTTTTATTAATTGTACGCTTCCGAGCTCTTCGAACTACACACATATTATTATATAATTTACTTGTCTTTCATACTACATAACTCTATAGCAATACATGACTTGAATGAGTTATGCTGTTACGTGGGGAATTCTGCAATATAAGCTATGTTTCGTTTAAGCTTTGTATTGCTAACACTTAATTATCTAATAACATTTACGAGGCTTTTGATAAAAGACATTCATTCTCTTTCTAAGACACTTTAAAGCCTAACCTAAGAATCACTGGCATTAGCTAAACCGTGTAAAAACACTGATATGACATCAGCACCTTCTGTATTTGTTAAGCATTTTCTTGCAAATTACATACGCGTGCATACCTGGGTATGTATACACATATCATGTACTTGTGTACACGGACTTGCATTAGCAACAACAACAACAAAAATAATAATAATAATAACAAAATCAACATTAATCGCAACGGTAAGAGAAACAGTAGAAAAATGCAAACTAAAATTTGCATTAAGCTAACGTTGTGGACTTTTACGACTTGTACGACGACAATGGCCAACGTGAGCGATAAGCATGAGTAACTGTCGGACGTTATTTGAGTTAAAAATTATTATTGACACATTTAAATGGCTTAAAATTATTCATATGCTTTCATATGCATGTGTATGTCTATATGTATATATATATGTTTGAATGATTGTCGAATATCCCGATAGGTGTGCACTTAAATATCGGTTTTCCTCCATTTGCGGCATTAACTTTAAAGTGGATAAGTGAAAAAACTTGGCAATTAGTGATCACTTTGTATTCACTTTAATTATAAAAGCGTTAAATTATATATATATTTAATATTTAAAAATCAATATTTGAAAAGTTGAAATGACTGAATGAATGATAATAACGAATATACTTAACTAATAGAGAAATATTCAAATTTTTTATGTTTAAGCGCCACGGTTTAAAAAAAAAAAAGAAGAAAAAAGGCAAACAACCTACTCACTCATAAACTCATATATGTACATATGCAAGCAGCGAACAACACACTCTCGAGAGACCAATAAATCACTTTAACGTTTATTCTCTTTTTTTTTTGATTGTTGTTGTTTTTTTTACAATTATTATTAGTATTTATTTTATCGACAAATTGGGTTAAAAGCGTTTTGTTGTCTAGAGGTTGAGCTTGTTGTTGTTGTGGTTTCCTTTTTTTTTTCTCTTCACAAATTTCTGTTTACTCTGTATAGCCTCGTTTTTGGAAATTCAAATTTACTAAGAAATTATCTTGAAATATAGTATGATTGAAAAATAATTACTCACCTTACTTTACATTCATTATATATCTGCTGCTGCTGCTACATGTTGCATGTTGTAAAGTAATGATTATCCTTTTATTTATTAAACAAACAAAATCATAAGAAATTATATTCCGTTTTGACCGAATTTTTTCATAATCTATCGCTTAGTGCTACAAACTATATTCTCGGAAGAAAATGTTGATAAAGCAAAACTCTAACATGCTATGTAAGAGTAAACTTATTCTCTAAAGATATAATACACATAGCAGCACTGATCTGGCGCGAAGACGTGCTTCTTACATATACTCAAGTGCATCGAGAAAAGGAAATGTTTTTCACAATCTACTCGACAAGCTCTTGAAATACTAAAGGAAATCTTATCACCTACAAGTATATCGATTTTCGACATTCAACGGTTCGCTAATTGTGTTAATCCTATAGAACTGCTTTTGAGAACTCGCTTGGCGATTGCAATAAGGGAAAAAAGTTCAATTTAAACTTAATAGTTTAGATAAAATTTCAGCACTGTAAGCGGGATTTCATTAAACGGACAGATGGACAGACTAAAGAAGAAAACGATCTTACTAATTATACGTATTTTGGATGGTCGGCTACGCAGTTTATCACCTTACAAACATTTGTCAAACTTTTTCTGTCCTCCGTAGAAAAGATAAAAGGATGCATGCATCTAAAAGTCTGCTGATAGACGGATTGTGTCATTCCGCTTTAAGTCGAGTAGTAAGAAAACATTATGTAACTGTGACATAAGGTCCGTGTGATGGAAGTATCTCACCCCCGCGATTATTAATAGTGCAGATAATCACTGAAATCTGATTAGCAGAGCTTTTCATTGCTTGAAATTTTCTTGGTAGTTTTGATTTTCAGTAACTACGAACTGTCAAAGATAAATAAAGATAGTAATAGAAACTGTCTGTGATAATAATCGTATGAGATAGCGCATGTCTGTTATAGTGAACATCTGTGATAGCGACCATCGTTAATATGCGATTGTCGTCAATAATTGTCCTCCAGTGTCAGATAACCGACAACGGCAGTTACCGACAATCACTGGCATTGGCGGTCACCTATTACTTATTGTCACGCAGTTACTGACGATTGCCTATTACTAATAGGCAGCAATTACCGGCGCTCACCTGTCAGATAGTTACGGACGAGACTCTTATGATTGCTAATGGACATCACAAAGTGGTTTGCCGATGCTGCGGTTATCGTTAGCTAAGCCTGCCTACTCTCGTATGTTTCTTTTTTTTTTGCCTCTGATTCAACCGCCGACGTACAATTTAAGAACAATTGTTCTGAGCTGCGAAATGTGTTTGATAGACTGCCGCACTCAAGGTCGCCAGTAATTTAACCTTCGGCTCAAATACTACGGTTACTAATTAAAAACAGTTAACTAATTTTTATATACTTTTACGCGATGATGGGTATCTAAGAGTCACCTTAAGACGATGATTATTTTCTTTCATATCTTGTAAGTGTTTGTTGTTGTTTTTTCTTTTATTTTTTATAAAAACTCTCCTCAAGTTATTAATTTTAGTATTCATGTTTTTAAGCACACACTTCACACTTTGCGAATCTAATCTTTTTGCATCAAAAGCTTGCCGCGCTCACAATGCCCCAACCGAAACTACAACTACTGCTACTACTGCTACTACTATCACCACTACTCTTGTACTTCACCTATGAATACATGTTTGTAACTTTTTATACTTTATGCACAACTTCTCTTCAGCAAAATCTATTGAGATAGATATCTTTACACTAAACTATTGAATGCTTTCCGTAGTAAAAAAAAAAAAAAAAAAAAAATTTCAAAGAAACGCAATTTTTCTATTTTTTGTAGTTTATGCGAAATATTAAATTAATTGCATAGGTTGCTCATAGATATTTTTTTTTTTGAATTCTGATTATCATCTCTTTTCACTGCAGGTTACTTTTAAAATTACTATTAGAGCGCTATCTATGACTGCCGAAGTAATCTTTAAGTCGTTACGCAACATTAAGTTCAATTTGTAATGAAAACTTTTTTAGTTATGTTTTCTTTTTGCAAAATTTGTGTCAGACATGTAATGGCTTAACCGCCCACTTCTATGATTCTTAATCCTTTATATTCATTTCGAAACGAATTTATTGCAAAGCATAAAAAGATGTAATAGTATACAGCTTTGTTTAATTTCGCATAAAATTAACATAAGTTAAGGTTTTTGGTTTTTGTTTTGTTTTTTTTTGCTTTTCTTTTCGATTGCATTTTGTATTATATCACCAGCAAATAAATAAAATTAAATTAATCCTCCTCTAGATAAATAAATATATTATAATAAAAACTGAAATTTGATGTCTATGCCAGGGCACGTATAATAAATCACAATGCGGCGACGATGTCTAGTTATTTGATTAACGAAACGTAACCGTATTAGAATAAGCGAAAATACTTATGAACGTAGGTGTTAAGTGCACGTAGCCTATTGCAGTCATCCATATTAAATTGAAATGACTTTAGAAAACGAAAAAAAAAGGGAAAAACTCTCACTTTATTACAAAGCATTAATTACAAAATTATTAATTATTATCTAATTATTTTGTCAATTTTCATCACTATGAAGTGAAGATTATGTTAACTTTATCATTGCGTTCGTAGCTTTGACATTTACAAAGACATACATGACGTATAGGGGCATTCCGTTATCTATCAGTTGGCCTTTTACGACTTATATATATTTTTATATTCTACATCATAGGCGGTACAAGGGTATATAGAGAGTACTCTATACTCAGAAGAACTTGATACAGTTTCACCGTTTATTATACCGGTCAATTCGGAATCACTTTTTGAATCGATCTAAGCTTATCTGTCTGTCCGTCTGTCCGTCTGATATTCTTCTGTTCAACCTACAAGTCGCAATTTTTGAGACACTGATGAAATTTGGTGTACCGAGGGGTTTTCGTCTAAGAACGAACCGTACTCAAAATTATTTTGACAACGCGCTATATGACGTAAGCACAAGGTATTTAATGATGGGCTTGCAATAATCTTATTCGTTGTTTTGTGTTAAGAACTTAGATCAAGGTCATAAGCGAGCTTCATCAGTGTATAAGCTCGCCCACAAAAGAGAACAACTATAAACCATCTTTAATCATACTTGCCTTAGAAAGAGTCTTCGACAGCCATGAGCTCAAGTTAATACATTTAAACTGCAAAATAGTTTGCTGAAATTGACCGCGATTGACAATGAAGGGACAGTGCGGATATCCAAAATTATCGCCACATAAAAAAATTTGAGATACTATTGTAAGCAGAAAGTAGGAAACAAGCGGTGCGGCAAAGGTGTACTCCTGCTTTCCTTACCTTGGTACCATCTTAAGTGATACGAATGCTTGCTTATTTTCATCCACTTTTTTTACGGATCAAGTTTACCTGCTGGGGCTGTACTCGATTGTCCCTGTACTTTATCTAATGTTGATGCCAACGTGAGCAGATTGTATCGATTCTCAAAGCCGGCCTGTAATCATAAGCTAATAGTGATTGGATTGAGTCTTCTTAGCTTAACTTTTGCCATCCTTGCGGGTTCCAACAACGGAATAGCGAGTGATGGGGAAAAAGATGTATTCGGTTAAATTGAATTGCAACATTGGCCTAACATGATATATATGTACGTTGTGCATTTCTGGGTGCTTTGCAAACGGGATAACGAAATCTGTACAGATTTATGTGTGAATGGGTGCAGGCCTATGAATATGATTATCGCAAGCTCATGTTTGCGAAAGTAAGGACGCCGTCAGTAACAATGAAATTGCCTTCTTTCAATATACAGAAAAACTACAAGGATGCTCTCGATATTATACGATTTTTTATGTTACTATACTACATCCAAACTAATGTTACGTTATTTGATGTCGCAATATATGGCAAACTAAGTCCATTAGTGAGTAATTAAATTTACTAATGCTTTACAATTTTTGCGATGACTTCATTACTTGCATCCATTTGATATTAACCGCAAATTAAGTTTTGTATTGTAGTACAATTTGATCTATAAGTGAATTAAAAGCAAAAAATTAACAAAGATTAACTAGAAATTTAATTGAGGTCTTAGTGCAATTAAAGCTCTATTGGCGCTAATAGTGACGTAATATCTGAGAATAAAACTATCGAAAGAGGAGGGGGAGCAAGCGAGTGAATCAAATAATGTAAATTTTTATATGAAATTTACATAACCTCGGCTTGTTATTGAGATCTTGTTCAAAAGTCGTTTTGTGGATATCACATTTACGCATATTTTTATTTACGAAATGCCGTTCATTTGACTAAAGTGTCAATTCGGAAACATGATCGTAAAATCCATAGTAATATGTTTTCTTTATAATCCCAACACTATGTGATTTGAGTGCAAAACTGCATTTTCGCTTTTAAAACATCACACACATAAAACTATTTACATAAAGTCTTACTTGTATGTCGCACTGTAACTATATAAAAATCTTACCAACTGAAGTATTATCTGCGTGTGCAATTAACACTTTTAACATAATAAAATTTTACTATATATCTTTAAGTTTTACAAAACGCTCTCTTGTTATCATTTTATTTCAAAGACATGCAGCGTCAATAAGTTATTTATATGTTAAGTGAAACTATTAAGTATGAGTGTAAAATAATTGACACTTTAATATCAATCAAAGTGTCAATAAAACAATTTCAATAAATAATTTATTGAATTCCTTGTAAACATCCCTTCTTTCTTATGCCCTCATCAATGGAGGATGAAAGCGTACTGATTATATTTTTTGCTTGTCATTCTCATTTTACTCGTAACACGACTTTGGAGATTACATATTAAGTATACATATGTCGCTTGGCTTGAAATCTTCTAATTCACTTTAATTATGTCCCTCTGTCCACTTGTCTATCGCCAGTTTTTTGGACTTGCAAAGATATCCATTAAAAATGAAAATTGCTTATTAAGATCGCTGGGATCTACTTGCTTGTTACGGTAAATATTTCCAGCTTGAAACCTGGCCGGGAATAGATGCATCATTCTTTCTTTTTTGATCAATTGGCCCAAAGCAAAAAATTGAGCATGTCTAATATATAGGTATCTAGTTTTAGAAGACCTACTGGAAGTAGTGGCCACATTTAGTAGGAAGGTAGGTATTAATTACTTACTTGTCTTCTTCTTTTTATAGCTTTACAGTAACAAAATGAAAAACTAGCCTAACATGAAAACATTGGGTTTACCTACTTTAAGGTCCTTACAATATTATGATATTTTGACAAATTTTGTATGTGTTAAAAATTGTTAGCGGTGGTACGGCCCATCGTCAAATACCCTAGACTAAGACTTTTTAAAACAAAATATTGAATGGAAAGTGGCCGAAAAAATGGTCCGATCCGAACCATTTTCAATAACATTCGTGCTTGGGTATGTCGACGTACTAAATTTTATCAAAATATCACAACAATTGTGGCTGAAGGCAAGGAAAGAAGACGAACAGAAGGACAGACAAGCTTCGATCTATTTAGAAAGTAATTCTGCGTTGAACGGTGTAATAAAAGGGGGCCCTATTTCAGGTTCTTCTGGATGTTGCATTCACCTCACTCACAAACTTAAGGCACTCTTGTACGACACGAAGTGAAGGGTATAAGAGTAATACTTTTAGGTATGATTTCTTGCTGAAGGGTTTTAGAATTCTATAATAGGAATTTTCATAAAAATGAAAAGCATGAAAGTAACCGATTGACCGATTAACCGATTTGCCAAAACCAAAGCACAAATACGCAATCATTAGTCAGCATTGTTAAAAAAGTCGTGGACAATTCCCGTTCTATCTGCTAACCGAAAATTGTTCGCATTTAACTAAAATCAATTGTATTATCAATTATATCTGGCACTTATCTAATCTCCGCAAGGACTAAACATCGATGCAGGATATTCGCCTCGAATAAATTTTTACTTCACTACCTGGTGAACTTATAACATTTTTCATTCGAACAACATTTCACAAACAATTTAGAACGAAAAGGCACATCCTGGACGGTAGGCCGCAACTTCGACCTCAACACAAGACTAAGAGGAGTGCGACTTTGAAAATGTAAGCAAAACTGTAATCTGGTACTGGTCATCACTTTCATAAATTTATTAATCTTTTTAATTAGGAATGCGAATATAAACTTCCTGCTGATGTGTTAGTAAAACCACTTCTTTCCGTATAAAAAAAGGCGCAACTAACTTTATTCAAAGCATTATTCATAGTCGCTACTTCTTTCGCCTTTCAAACAAAGCCTAAACCTCGTACGAGAAGAATGAAGATTGGGAGGAATCCTTTTTAGGGTATAGTCAGTCATAACAAAGAAAGTCCTGCTGAAACTGATTGAATCTACTTACATTAGAATTGCTCTCAATCAGTAAAGTGTAAACAGATGCATAAAAGTATACCGGCCCGTCCTACGGGCGATGCACTGAAAACATAATAAGAAGCGACGATCCATTAAAAAAGAGGTAAAAATAATGAATTTTAACTAGAAAAGACACTTACCAAGTTGAATTTGGAGGCTTACTTAAGGAGTTATGTAATTAAATTCGAATTTATCTTCACGCCCTTCCTGGTTAAGACAAATCTTCATTCACAACAAAGTATCTTTGCAGAGATATCCTGAGCTGGTAAGTGTCTTTGCTAATTAAATTCAAATTTATCTTCAAGACCTTCCTGGTTAAGACAAATCTTCATACACAACAAAGTATCTTTTCACGGATATCCCTTGAATTTTTTTTTTAGGAAAGGATAAGGCAACGGTTATTTAAGTTTCATTTTGGATAAACGAATCGAAATTTGGGAAATTGAGGATTGCACGCCATGCAGCTACCCCTTCCTTTTGCATTTTTTAAACAAAGTAGAAGATTCTTACACACAGACACACAGTGTGAAGCTGAATAACAAGATTAATGGAAAACTCTGCACACAAAAAGAATTTTAGAACATAAGTGGTCTGTCTCTGTTGAAATCGCTTTACAACTTGTAAACAGTTACGCTATTCTATCAAACACTTTAACACTGACCAACACATGCTAGAAGTTCAACATTTACTTCACCGCAGCGCTGCTAAGAGAGCAAAGGGAATGAAGTAGAGCATGCAATAATCACTACACTTTTATATAGAATTTCCAAATGCCCAACTGATTGACATATTAAAGCCATACGTTTGTCGTATTCACTTTGAGGTTTCATTTATAAAAAGCGATTTTAATCTACTCTTAAAATGAATTATTTCGGCAAAACGAAGCGAAGCGATGATTAGACGAAAATAATCGCACAATATATATAACAAATTTTATACAATTTTGTTAACATGATATACCCAACCAACCAGCGCGTATATGTACATATATATATATATATATATATATATATATATCTATGTATATAGAAATTTCAGTTAATGTTGGCAAACGTACAATTTAGTTTACACTTCGGTTAGCGTTAATTTGTTACCTTTCATTTAAATTGATTACTTGACCAAAATGATAATTAATATGTTACAATGTTAGGAGGCATTGTTCACCTCAGCAAAAATAAAACATAAAATTATAATTAATTCAAAACTCATATCGAAAACCTAGATATATACAAATTTACAAATACACATACACATAGGTATAAGTGTATTGAAATGAACATTAATTACATATTAATATATCCAGCATATTGTTTAGGTTACTAATGAACCGCATAGTAAAAGCACACCCACACACACACACACACACACATACACACATACATTAACTCGTTGCATTCATCTTTGTTTTATCGCTGAGGTACAAAGTGCAACAATATTTCATTAAACTAATAAAAATAATGTAAAATGTGAAAATTTTTCATTAATAAATTCTATAATATATTTATATGCATGGGATGTAGGAAATATTAAATGGCTAATAACTTATTTGGATTAAAAACAAAAAAAATTACTTAAATGTTTGTAATACTAATAAATTTATGGTTTGAATGCCGATATATGGCCGAAACATGGCGCTTTCGAGGGGATTGTTTTTGATTTTTTTTCGTGGTTTTTCCATCTCCACCCACAGGTTCTTAAAGGAACGATACATGTGTTTGCCCAACAAAACAAATGTAACGGAAAAGTTTTTTATGTTAAAGTTAAAGCAAAACCACTTTCTAAAGTTCGACTCCCCCGTTCGAATAAATTAATTGAATGTCATATAAAATTTTACAAAACATTCTTCGATCATTTTTTTTTTTTTGTTTTCAAAGATAATTAAATATGCTTTATTACGGCAGTAGAGAAAGTTGACACTGTTGGTCGTGGGAACATAATGAAAACAAGTAAAAATAGGCTAAGGCTCACTTACTTTTACAATAACGCATCTTGTCGGAAGTCAACGCGAAAAAAGTATTCCGATCCAAACAATCTTCAAAAGCGTTCGTCCTTGCCATACGTCCAAAACACATTGTTCGAGAAAATTTCATCAGTATATCGAAAAAAATGCGAGCTGTAGCGTAAACGGAAGAAGGCTTGGCGGACAGACGGGCAAAAGACAAGCTTAGATTAATTCAGAAAGTAAGTCTGAAAGTGATCGATACAATAAAAAGTGTTGCACCACAAGCGGTGTAGGGTGTAACAAGTTAAAACTTTATAGTGCGCCAAGAAAGGCCCTTAAATACCATACGACATTTTCACTGAACCCAACCTCTCATCTATTTTCGTCATAATAGAAAAAGTATTGCGCCTTAGCATTATTTAAAGACTTATTTTTTATGAAGTTCAATATATTTATATATATATGTGGGAGGTTTTGAGAAAAAGATCATTTTGACCTACATTTAACACAGTAATCTTATATATCAAATCGTAATCCTGGACCAGTTTTCGTAACAAAACATTAGATACTAGACTTTGCCCTCCAATCAAGTCTTGCTACTTGGAAGAACGTTCGCGTAGGCGGGGATTCAAAAATGTGATTTCATTCCATTCAAATTTTTTACGTTCGCGTAGGCGGGGATTCAAAAATGTGATTTCATTCCATTCAAATTTTTCACGTCCGCCTAGCATGGCAAGATGTTATTTTTCAACAGCTTTTGTCGAGAAATATTGAAATCTTTTATTGTTTTTATAATGTTTTTCCAAAATAGAGCATTATATGGGGAATGATGGTGGGACCGACACAATCTATTCTCACAATAGGATTTCTTTTTTTGTATACCAAATTTTATACAAATATCTTGAAAAATGCAACCTAGGCAATGTAGGACGTAATGCATGGATTGATATTGCACGCACAGACGGACACGTATGTTTAGACCATGTCGAAAAATGATTCTTGGTCGATGCAGAAAACAGTTGACTCGATTTATGTAGTAAATGGTGGTTTCAATTCAAAAAATGACTCTCGGTCTGTACCAAGCCCATCTAGGTGTTGCATAAATTCGCACAAACTTAATATACCATTAAAGCAGGTGATGCAGTGAATAACTACGCATGGGAATGCAAATTTTATGGGATTTATTTTGTTTACTTGCGGGGATAACTTTTTATGTCATCCTTTGCCTTTTTTTTTGTTTTTGGAAGAACAACTTTTTTCCTTTCTATGATGGGTAACGAAAGCCCAGACTCTATGATAGCGACTGCACATTTTTTCCAAAAAAAACTTCAAGCGATTTCGACCTTCATTTCACTGTTCGAAAGATCGGACGTAACCTCAACACTGCTCAACCAAGCCTTTCAAAATATCTACAACAACTTTAATAGGTAAACTTAGTGTTCACTACAAATATATAACAACTTTAGATGTCTACACATACCATTGCACTAAATATTCTAAGAATAATGATTCTTTCGATGTTTATAATGTTTACCCCCCTCCCCTCTAAACTTATTCCGTATAACCTGCAGTTAGGTGTGGTTTTGCGTAAATTTCTTTGAATATATCTTAGTTGTGCTCCAGTAAGAAAGGAGGAAATATCTTAACGAAAAAGCGAAATTCATTTAAACAACTGAACAACTTGTTTGTTATTCAATTCAAATAAAATTTTATGCCCTCTTACAACGCCTCTATTAAATGTAAACATGGATATACGTATGTTCCTTCGCTCGTTAAAGAAAACTCATAAAAATAATAAAAAAAAAAATTCTTTTTTTTTTTTAATGCTGCTTTGGTTTTAAAAATCTCAGAATCTTTTTAACAATTCTTTTCGTTTGTTAATTCCAACCATAATCAACATCTTTGTTGTTGTTGCTGGGAACTCTCCAAAAAAAAATCATATTCTTTGAAATTTACTACCACAACAACATCAAGTTAAAAGGAGGGGAAATAAAATAAAAAAAAAAAACAAAAAAAGCAAAACCCAAGAGTTGAACTAAAAAATTTAGGTCATCAGACATACGGAGTTTTTTCGTTTATTTTTTTTTTTCTTTTCTTCAACTTCTTAGAAGTTAGCAGCGATACACGCAGACAAAAAATTATTTGCAACTTTTGAAAAAGTTTCTTTCAAGGCTTTGAAGTTTTTGGTAGGTTAAATTTGTAAATAGCGACAAGCGTAACAGTAATCAGTAACGGCGAGTAGAGTAATATGATGATGTCATCGTGACAAGGATTGTGTTTTGCGAAATGATTTGAGAAAAAAGAAGAAGAACTGTGTTATATACTTCCTCAGTGTATGTATATGAATTTTTTTTTTGTTTTATTGCATAATAATTTACCTGGACTTTCCACTCCTATAATAGCATCTGAATCCTCTGCAGATGTTCGTTGTAAATATGTAAATATGTATACATATATGTATATACAGAGATTAATGCAGCATTTCAAAGAAAATAAAAATTCAATTTTGATTAATTTCTTTCTTTCTTAATTGCATAGAATGAATGAATGAATTATCGAATGAATGATTGCGATGGAAGATCAAAAACTTGTGCCTTGTGCTATAATGAAATCGATTCAAAAATTAATTGAACATGACAAGATTATGTACAAAGCGAAGATGAAAATTGTTGCTGCAGCACCAACACCATATGTGACTTTTACTGCAATCTCCTACGATTTTTCTCTTGTGTTGTCTTTTCATTTTAATAAGAGAGAGAGGCCATAGGTAAGGGAATTCATTAAGTCCACCTCTTTAAGAAATTTTTTATTTCGCCAACTGAACTGCTTATTGCATATTCTTGATCTTGATCGCAAGTCGCAGGAGACGAGCTTTTTTTCAATTATTCCACAACGTATGTTTAGCATGGCTGAACCAAAACCAAGCAATGGATTTTCTGATGCACTGTCTTATGAGAAAGATAACTTAGTTATGGTGTACTAAGTAGTATTTTAAGCTGAGTTTTGTAAAAAAGAGATTCAATGCTAAGCGCATGACAATATGATATATTCACTAACTGTCACGTCGTACGATGACTGTTATAGGCAGCCGGGCTTGTAATAATTAAAGATCGATTTGATCGAGATTCTTCTATGTTGGGACTGGTGTTGACAAACTTTTTTAATTGTCGCCCTGTTTTAGTATTTAGCTGCTCTCTCTTTATCTTATGCTAGCGCTTTCGAAAAACAGAAATAATTTACTGTCTTCTTGAGCCTCACCCAAAATGACATGCATGTTCTAGGGCGCTAACGCATGTTCTAGGGCGCTAACGCATGTTTTATGTCTATGTGCACTTAAGTCCACAAAGACTTGCTATAGAATTAACGAAAGAAGAGAAAGGAAACATATGCAAAGAAATGAAACAAAGCAGAACCTTGAAGAAGAGAGAAAGAAAGAAAGAAAGAAAGATAGAGAGAGAGAGAGAGAGAAGAAGAGATAAAAACTGGTTTCAAATTACGGTATTGGGCGAAAAGCTAATGCGTAAAATGCTTCTGAAACATTGCTGTGCTTTAGACACAGAAAACACTGTAGTGAAAGGGCAGAATAGTAATGGCAAGGAGAAAGGAAAGAGAAAGAAAAATGAAATCCTTCAAATCACTGCAGAGGCAGAAGCAAAAAGCTAAAAGAAAAAAAAAATGATGCAAAGCGATGCAAAAATTAGTATCGGCCGTTAACAACCGAAATTTTGAAATTGTTACTAAAAAATGACCGATATTCGGAACATGTAGTAAATCAAGTCAATATTTATGGCAAAGCCAAAAATTTAGATAATGGACCTAAAAATCAGAGTTAGTCTAGAGACAAGCATAATCTCTAATAATCTCATCTTTCATGAAATCCGTCAAACGAGACGAGATATGCTATCTGTGCCTAATTTCGTAAGGATTTCTCTTGTAAAATAAAAAAACTCTATTACTATAGAGGAAAATCCTCGTCATGCATAAGTAGAGATTTTCTCGCCGATTTCCGTTTTATAATTTAAGAATATATTGCTATTTGTTGATCAAAGAGAGTTTGCCAAAGTGATTTATGTGACTTGGAAAATCAGTTTTTGAATTATTATGCATTTGATCGGTTGTTGATGTGAACTTTTCAGTTTATTGTTTATTGTCTGTGTTCTCTTCATTTACATTTAAAATGTTTGCAATATTTTTTCTAATTTTATGCTTCGTTTCGTTGAATGCATTGTGTTTGCAAAAATTTACAAACGAAACGAAAAATTTACTAAAAATAAAATTTACAAAATAGATATTAGCAAGAGTAACGTCATTCTCTATTTAAATAAAATTTCAATGATTATATATATATATATATATATATATACATATATATTTAGTTTGCAGAAAAATATCAAATCTTTATGAGTTTGAATGACTAACTGTAACACTGCTACTAAGAGAATGAAAAAAAATGCTAATCTGTCTGACATGTGTAAATATGTACATAAATGTATTATATATATATTTAAATGGAATAAACAAATAGTTGAAGAATATCGTTTTGAGTGTTCATATAAAGAGAATAATTACGAAAAATTTGCATATAAGAGTACGAACAGATTTTATATCAAGGATAGTCATGAATAAAACAAAGGATGATAGTCTCGCGTAAGCTTAATTTAGAAAAGCTTGATAGGGATTGTTTGCGACGGCTTTTTTTGTTTTTGTTACATGGAGGCAAGAAAATGTTTGAAAAATATTTTGTAGAAAATAATGCTCATTACTATATTTTCTGTAGGAGTTGTACTTCAGGAGTGACAAGCAAAAAATATGGAAAGCTAAGGTGTTCAAGATATGTGGGGGTGTCCTTTGTCCGGCTTAGATCACTTTCAAATTTTTCACCATGTTTGCGTACGGGAGACTGGTGCCACACACTTGGGCAGAGGCCACCGATGAGCAGATGAAGATGTTGGCCAAGAATTTATATACTTTATGAGGTTTTTGAAGCTTGCGCTTCTGCACGTTATTGGATAGGTTTCTGCGCGTTATTGGATAGGATTGGTTTTTTTCTTTTTTATACAGGTGCCACACCCGCGCCCATAGAATGTGCGTTCAGATTTTTGTACATTTATCTGCTATATATAGTTTACGAGTAATGAGCAAAAAACCAATTTTTTATTCTTTTTGAAAAGCAGAGATGTTCTCAGTCTAGGTGGTACTATGAGCGCATCCTTCAACCGATTTGGTCAATTTTTAATACCAATCTGCGTGCAAGAACTTCCAATGCTTCTGCCAAACTTGAAGTCGATAGCTTAATTTTTGCTGCCAGGAGAACTTTTAGAACAGACATTATACAGACGATCAGACGGACAGACGAACATTCTTAAATCTATTTAAAATTTGGTGTTGATCAAGAATACATATACTTTGTAGGGTCTCTGGAACTTACTTCTGGGCGTTGCAAAGATTTTGACGTCCTTCGCTGATAGGTAGAAAAAGCAAAAAATAGATGATCAAAATGTGGCGGGAAATACAAAGGTTACTTCGAAAGTTTTACGAGGTCTATTAAATGTGCGTAAAGCTCTTGTATGAAGTGAATTTAAAAATGTCAGCAAATAACAATGACAATGGCGGCGGAAAGCTTTGAATTCGAACTATTGGAACTTAATTGCGCAAAGGAAACTTGGAGGCTTCTCTTTGACATAAAACTGATACCAATCGCAAAAGCAGCTTATTAGAAGACAAATGGTAAGCTTTGATGGCATATTACTTCTATCCAATGATCGAGAGAGTAACTATGCTCAACAGCAAGTTGAAAGCCGCCGATTTATCAGGAAACGTTTCAGCACCCGTACGTTTTACATAATTGTCGAAGATGAACTTTTAAAAATTCGTTTTTATGAAAATATTGGTTTTGATCGTGGTTAGGCTTTTGCTTCTTTCATTCAATACTGACTGAATAATGAAGATAGAACGAATTACTTTTTTTTGAACACTATTCACAAGCTTTTAAAGCTTACTATAAAGCAAAGCTTTATAAACTTACTAAAGGCATAGAATAAGAAGCGACTACTTTGATCTACTTTTAAGCTGGATATGTACCAATAAACTGCGTATATTTCTGACGACAAGTTGTGTGACTGTTGTTTTCTTAGTATCTCTGTGGCTTTCTTTCACACAGGTGGATTCAATCCCACTATCACACACACAGATCTAATCATAAGAAGACGATGTAGATGTAGACCCCGCTCTATCAAGAAGAGACCAAGTGCTTGATTATCAAATACTAGAACTAAACCCATAAATGCCTTATTGCGTGAATACCCTTAACATTGCGTGGAATGTGAAAAAAATACGTTTAGTATTTACATAGAAATGAAATGATGTATAGACGAATAAAATGAAATCGTAAATCTTAAAATATCCAAAATATTCAAAGTCAATGGTGGGATGCATCTTCTTTGCCTAGTCAGCCTATATGTGCATGTATGTATATATATGTATGTATATCTTTAATGAATGCATTTTTCCAATACAACAACAACAGAAGGCAACAAGCGCCTTTTCTATTTGATGTATTAGCTACTTTTGGTGGCATTTGATGTTCTAAAAATGTCCAAGCAATAAAATGAAATGCACACTTCGCTACGGGTGTTAAAGTGTGTTTTAAAATAAATTTGACTTTGAGCATTTTTTTTTTTTTTGCTTTTTTTCTTTTTATTTTGTTTGCCGTTCCATATGGTTTTAGTTGTGGCGGCTCAAAAACAAAAAGTTTTCAGTGTGCATTGAACTATAAATGTGTTAATTTAAAAGTTTGTGGGTGTGTGAAGAGAAATATCACAAAAAAAAACAAAAAAAAAAAAAAAACAATTTTAATATTTATGTGTTTTGTTTTGGAAACGAATACATACGTTTGTTTAACGTGTGGATACCTTTTTAAGTGAGCGAAATATTTTTTTGTTGAGAAATGAAAATAATTAATTGATTGAAACGGAATTATACAAACACATGCTTAAAATTATTGCATTTACTAGATACATATATATATATATAGGTCGGCACTTACCTTCATTAATATAACCGCCTTCCATCGTACCAAACGAATACAACTTGTTGCCGGGAATTTTTGCTGATTTCTTTTTTTTTCCTTAGCGAAAAAAAATGTCGCTTGAAAATTTCTTTCTTTTTTTTTTGTTGTTTTTTGTAAATGTTTTTTATACACTACTTTTTAAAAAACTTGTTTGCTTCTTCTTCTTACACTATTTCAATTTCGTAAAAATCTTCTTCATTTACTTAAATTGAAATTTCTGCAAAACAATAAAATTTAAAACACAAAAAAAAGTAGGGGAATAAATATTGAAAAAAATCTATAAACAGAAAGAACACTTGAATTGACGGAGTCACGGATGGAATGAATGGAAGAAGAACAGTAGGGAAAGATAGATAGTTTTCCCTTGAATATCAAAACTCATTACGAAATTCTATATAAATTGTTTTATTGCCGTGTTGTTGGTGGGTTGCTTGAATTATAATCGAGTTGCAGCACTGCAGCACTACTTTATTCCCAACTTCACTTGACTGAAATTAATGCATCATAACTGCAACTGCAGCAACATTTGCTTTCCTCTTTTTTTTATTTCTCTTGATTCCTTGTCAAATGTAAGACATTACATTTTTTGTTGTATATTATTTTACTAATATTCGGTTTGGATACTTGGGGATGCGTTCCGTAAAAATGCCGTAAAAACTTATGCATTTACATGAGAGACAGCATCGTAATAAATCTCTATAGGCCACTACACCATTACCACTTTCCCTTGGCTGAACATTGCTTGCTTTCGGTAAAAATCTGCAAATAAAAAAACCACATAACAAATGCATCATTAAAATGTTTTACGCATAACGTGCACATACTCTTCTATTATTATTATTATTATTACTATTTTGAACATAAAATATCTTTATGAGTTTTAGATAAATCATGTGAGGAGTAGTTCGGTTCTAAGTAAGCAAAATTCCTTTGCGATTAGACCTGTGCTTGCTTTTCTACAACAAGTTAATTAATATATACAACAACAATGAGAGAAATTCATAAATAAATAGTTAGTTATCTTATCTAATTTAATCTAATGTCAAAGAACTTTGGCTTTGTCTGAATAAATAATAATTTTTATTACATCTACTCAGTAAAGGGGTGAAAGCATACTTGTTTTCTCATTCCATTTGCAGAGAATCTCTATAAAGTGCATGTTTAGTGTACATTGCATCGCAAAGCATATCGTTGGAAAGAGGGGTCACAAACTACATCGCCACAGTGTTAGTCTTGTGTGTTGGTATTCTATCACTAGCAGTAAACAAAACTAAACGATTGTTCATGTCTGTCGGTCCATCAATCAGCCTTTCGAAAACGAGAGAGAGGACATTAACCCTTTGCTTATATATGTTATTGTTCGAATTCCACATATCAAATATGAAGGCGGTCACGATCGGTGCTCAAATTCTGTCCCAGAATACACAAAACCATAAATACGTCAAATGCAAAATTCAACGCTTAATGACTGCGTAGATTTGAAAACTTTCCCGAATATTTATTAAAAGTGGTTTCACACTTTCAGCACTTGCTAATAACACCATCTTACGCAAGAAGAATGTGTATGTATTCGCAGCCTTGCAGACATATCGACCTACTTTAAAATAACTAATACAGCGTTAAAACTTTCTCTAGGTTACGAAAAATTAACTGAACTTCTTGCCTTTTAGTAGGTAGGAGACGACTTTGTTGCCTTAAGGATGAAATTTCGTCTTACCGACCATTTTGCATAACATAGCAACGGCCTTCGTCAACTTGAATCTCAGAAGCAATCAATGTTTCAAATTTGTTCAAAAAATATCCTACAAGCTGCTCGAAGAAATACTTAGATCAGGAGAACTGAGCATAAGCAACAAATTTGGCTCGTTTACGAGAGTATCATGGAACTATTGCGTCTTGTTACTTTGGAAGCAGATGTCTTTGAGGGTTTAACGTGGCTACACTAGCTTGAAGGTTTAACCTCACGGTGCCCGATGACACATGGGTTAATTCTGCGTAAGCGGCGTCCTCCGGAGAGTTAGACAAACCCTATAAGATAGGAAGAAACGAGCTATTTTTATTGTGAATGGGCCAATAAATCCGCTCTGGGGAGAGTTGAGGGCTATTATTACTTCTAATTATGATAGAAACCACAATCAGACTCGATACCCCCCGAAGCGCCGTGCCCAGCAGTGAGGACTCACACACTGACTACCCTTCTTCAAGATATATTAGCGTTGGGTGTTACATCTGACATGGCGGGCGGTACCATGCTCTCGACTATTACTATATCAACGTATTTTACGTAACCAGATACCAGCTGATTTTGGTTAGTATTTCCTTCACAGCAATAGCCTATGAGAAAAAAGTGCTTCTTCCACTAAACCCCTAAACTGTCTTTCAGAAAACTTGTCGCAAGTTACAGATAGACAAAGCCTTAAACTCCTCTTCGCCGGTCGAGACCGTTTCCAGGGATCACCACAAGGAAGTGAGATTTTCCGCACTTCTATGCTCCCCCAAAAGGATAGTGGTTTTGGGTTTCTGCGTAAAGAACTGGATTGCTTGCTTAACAGGACTATCACCGTAGCGCCTGCCAATGTACGCTATTTGATTTAAATTCGCCAGAGATGCATTTAAACTAAGCATTTCAATTATTGTACAAACGATATTGCAGAATGCGCCGTGATTTTACAACATGATAACAGAGTTCAGGCTTTGCTTAAGAGGTTAAAAGTTATTTGCACCACTTCATGGTTCTGCATGGCTCTCATCAGATTCAATTACACTCCTGCTCACGTTTTCATCGATTATTATGAAGCATTTAAATGTTATGCACCCAGCTCGTAGAGCCGTTTATTTCTCTTTGCGCTTTCTTTTTATCGAGTGTAGGTAGGTTGTGTAAATTAGGTACTAAACAACTCGGACTAGAACACAATTCACAGACTTAAGCCTCTTGTACTTTAAATACGCCAGCATAGCGGATCATAAAGGACGTTGCCACAGAAGCTTTATTGCCTTTAGGTCATAGAATGCTTACGCTTACATTGCTTACTACATTTGCACTATCGTCACCTATTTTCAGTCCAAAGTGTACATATTGTTGGTTTAACAAGGTAAATTTATAGAAAAACAACACAATACGGTGAACGATGAACAGACTCTCCCGCCGTCGAGCATCATTTCTTTTGTGTTTTCATTTTCTTTTAATTTATCAGCTTTTTTTTATATTGCGTATAACAAATAGAATTCTTTCACTCACTGAACTTGCTCTAGTAAAAATATTTTATTTATTTATCACTTTTTACTTTTTTTTATTTTTTTTATTTTTTTTATATAGAAATTAGTGAAATTATTCATAAGCAAACATTAGCACAAATGCATACTAAAGTGAAAATGATCTCACATTTAATTTACATGTGATGTATAAACGTTGTCTGAGAGGAAATAATATTTCATTTTTTTTTTTTTTTTGTTATTGTATCACAATTCATGTGTTAACTCATTCAATAAAAATCATGCGCTTCACTGCCGCAATGCATTAAAAAAATTGTAGGGAGCCTTTTCAATCTTTTTATTTATTCTAATCATTTATCATATTTATTATGTTACTTGTGCTTGTTCGAAATAGGAAAAAAATGATTAACAACTTATGGCAAATTTAGCTCAATCTATCTTCGGTTACGACTAAACAAAAAGCAAACAAACTTAAGTCCTAAGGGTATGAAAGTTTTTTGTTAACATATTCTAAACCGTCTGCCGCAATGTAAAGTTTTACTTGTTATTTGAATCTTACCTCGGTGCTAAGCATTTAGCTTACGGCACCTTTTTCCATATATCCATCTCCATATCATTAATGATTTTCATAATAACTAACAGGTAAGAATATTATGGTGCAGTTATTCGTTACTCGTATTACACATGATTTTCATGAAAGGTCCGCATATTGGAAGGTTCGATTTTCTCTCCTTACAAGAGTTTGCCTATATATGTTGAGATACAAAAAAATAAATAGACGCATACGATCCAAATTCACTACCGTTCACTTTCTTGTTGAAACGCTACTATAAATTGATTTTCATCATAAAATATTAAAAATTGACACCTTTTCCGGAGGACTTACTACTCAAGGAGCATCTTGTATGGAGTGAGGCCAACAAATAGCTCCATGTGGTTTCGATTAGGTTCATTTCATTTCTTTATTTAATTACTATCATAAACAAATTTTCATCACAAAAAAATTCGCAATGAGACCTTTTTGGCTTATAAGAATCCTTATAGGCGGTGGTATCCAAAAAATAAGCCTATGTGTTTCAAAATCCGGTAAGGTAGATTTCTTTGTCAATTTACTATTATGAGTCCATTTTCACCATGAAATAATCGAAATTCCACCTTTTTACTATGTAAAGCTTCCATTTCCATAGAAACGGTTATATGGGAGGAGATTCACAAATTGCCCCAGCCGGTCAAAAAATTTCACACCAATTTGGAATGCCGAAGTACTACTACTTAACAGGTTCTGCTGAAAAATTTTGAAGTTTTCCCCATATAACGACTTTTCAGAATAGAGCTTCGAAAAAATGGTCCGATCCGAATCATTTAAAAAAGCTTTCGTTCAAATTTTATCAAAATGTATCAAAAATTGCGACTTGAAGACAAAAATACATGGACAGACATTAGACGGACAGATAGACAGGTTTAGTTCAATTTAGAAAATTATTCTAAATCTGTTCTAATAAAAGGTGGATCCTTCTGGGTATTGCATATGTCTGCACTAACTTAATATAGTGTACATCACAAGTGGTATAGAATATAAAGTACGATGCGACAAAAATGTTATACAAAATTTGAGGGATGCATCTCTATCAAAAACAATGATATAAGATATAGCTGGAGCTTTCAAAAATAGCCATGAAGTCATCGAAGACTTCTGCGATTGACTTAACTACTGTACTGTTTGCAAAGTCTTACGAAATATCCACACAAAGCAATCAGGAAGTTTTGAATGAAGTCGTCGGATTTGCTGTTTGTCTATTTTCTTTTACCCTAAATGGAAATTATGTTTAATTTAATCGTTAAAGACTTTCGTGATTGACTAACTTAGCGAGCGGTAACACTAAAAGTTGCCAATATTTTTAATTATTATTTTATATAAATAAGCAAGCAATTAAATAATGATTAGCAACTTTTAAAATCAACAAAACAAAGCCTCCATCAAGGTTTGCTTAACAACACTTTGGTTCGCTTAATAACCTTGCATTTCATTAAAACAGATTTCTAGAACTTTATGAGGGTCAAAGCAGCCTTTCCTGTAAAATCTTTTTAAAGCCAAAAAGTATTGTTTACTTTTTTGTTGTTGTTCTTTCTTTATTTGAAACAGACTAATGTTATGGACTAAGACTCCGTTTTGATTTCTGCTTTTGGCAGCCTCTTCCGGGAACTTTATGAGCAAGGAGTACTTTTTCATTACCTTCTTTTCTTCTACCTATTTCTGAAAAAACTGTACCTTTTTAGCAGTGCTCCTAAAAACCGATTCCTAGTAGTTGGTGATCAAGCAGGACTATGTTTCTGGAGTGGATATCTGGTGCTTTATGAACAAGTTGTAGCTAATTCGTGGTATTTTATGATCGTCGTATACTTTTCAGCTGCGGCTTTCTAAAGCAGTAGTTAACATAGCATATGTAAAAGGAAAAAAGAAAAACAATGTTTACTTTAAGTACGTCCGGTATTCCGCTTGAATTTCCCCTTTCCTCGAGAACTAGGTAATAAAATTTAATCTAACAACGCAAGATGAGAAAAGTTGTGGATCAACGCAATTTATGAAATATTATCAAAAGCTGGCAATAAAGATTTTTATTAGATGCAGCAAAAAAGAGAAGAAAATCCAGGAAACTTTTCTATATGATATACGAATGTGTCTGACTATCTTTGCAATTTTGTACTCATTATAATTGAAACTTATCTTAATAAAGATAAGATATTGCACAACGATAATATAATAATAAGAATAAGAATAATAATAACAACAAACAGAATATTTACATACTGATGCACTTTTCACCTCAATTTTATAAACTCACGTACCACATAATAATATTAACTATTTATGTTTATGTTTAATTAAAAAAAATAAATAAAACAAAAATAACAAAAAACAACATATCTTATTTAATAAAGATTGACCCAAATGACTACTATATTTGTTGTTGTTGTTGTTGTTGTTTTTTTGCCGCACATTGAAACTGCTAAACGCTTGCGTAGTTGTAAACCGATTGACCTGAACAATGATAAAAATATAATGTAACTGATTGCAAACGAGCAGTTGAAATGAAAAAACCATAACCTCTGACAATATTCATGCAAACTCGTCACTCAATCATTCAATATCTTATCGCATATATAAATATGAACAGAATTATATAAAAATGCCAAAGAATTGTCAACAAGTTCGTTAAAATATGGATAAAACTATTATTATGAAAACGTAACAGACGGACTCGAAACAAATCATAAATAATGCATGCGTTCATCACGAATGTCGTTTCCATGTAAATCTGTGCCGTTTAGTTAAATTACTTTTTTTGAATTTGATACCACTTGTGACACAAGGGTTATGTTAGATATGCGCGGATTATGGAACGTCTAGAAGGACTTCAGATATATCAACTTTTTATTATACCGATCGATTGCGACACTAATTCTAAAGCCAGGGAGAAATTCTAAACTTTCCTGTCCGTCCGTCTGTCCGTCATGTTTTTTGTGTTCAGCCTACAAGTCGTGCTTTCTGAGATATTCTGATGAAATTTGGGACACCGTCATATTTTTTTGGTCGATGGGCGGACGCTATTGAAAATGGTCCGCCCGTCTCGTTTTCTTTCGTACAAGATAAACCCAGTTTTTATTATACCCACCGATTCAGAATTATATTCGGAATTGATTGAAGCCTGTCTGTTCCTCGATCTGTTTAAGGTCTATTCATGTAAATCCTTGTTCAAGCTGCAGGACGCAATTATTGAAACATTTTGATGAAGTTTCGTACATCGTCATGTTTTGGTTCAAGGACGAACGCTATTGAAAATAGTTCGGATGGGACCACTTTTATGACCATTTCCTATAAAAAGCCTTATTTTGAAAAGTCGTTGAATGAATAACTTTATTAAGCAAACTTGGCAGTAGGGTATTTAAGGATGGGGAGTGTTCCACCATAGTGCACTACCTTGTTGTTTTTTTTTGTTTGTTTCTTTGTTAGAATATATTAGAAATTGAGAAAAATCTATAAAAGTCTTTACTTAACAAAACACATATGCATTGACAGCATTTAACAAGTGATTGACTGGCTGATGAATGGCCGCCTGGCTAAGCATGATTGAAAATTATTTCTTTTAACTTTAGACAGCAAGTACTTTGTTCAAAAGACCATAAATGGGTTAATATTTATTTGAATTCACAGTAAAGCGGAACTAATTTTAACGCTTAACGTTTATGTGACAATGAAAAGATTTTTAATTTATGATTTTTATTTTATTTATTACATTTATAGATTTATTAGTGAATTTAAGAATGGCATAAATAATAACGAACAAAGCAAAAGTTTATATTTCTTCTGTTACAAGAGGTTGGATAGTAAAATTGTTGTTCTTTCTTTTAAGGAAAACATTGGAGTCGAAAACATTTTATATTCAGAATTATTCCAAAAGTTAGGTTATGTCACATTGTGGAATACCTACGATTTATCACAAAGCGAAGATTTCATTGAATCGTGATACCAACTACCCCTAAGTCTTACAGTCCAACTGTATTTATTCAGGGAAAATATAAATATTACCGGGATGGAGTACACAATCAGCAAACAATCAGTTTTGAGACAGACAGGCAGACAGACAGACAGAGGGAGTGAGAGAACGAGAGAGAGAGAGAGAGAGAAAGATAGAGACAGGCAGAGGCAGACAGCCAGGCAGACAGACAGACAGATAGACACAGACACAGAGAGAGACATGTTGTCCATCGAGCAGCAAGGTGCAGCACTGCATCTACAACGCCGAGAAGGAACCAAGAACAATGGAAAAAGATAACATCGACATTCGCAAAGTTATTCGACAGAGTATGTCAACGGAATGGCAACAGCGATTGGGAAACGACAGAAAATGAATATGACCCTACGTTCTCATCACAAATGTTCAACAATGTGTGGGGAGGAAACTTGGAGAAGTGAATTTTTTCCTAACAAGCTTTAATTGGCGATGGAAATTTCTCGAGTTATTTCTGCCGTTTCAAGCTAAGAGCTGTCCCAAACTACGAACGACCACGCGCAGCACAGGGTGCTCGTCTGTCGGACTTTGGCACATTTGCGGAATACACTTGCCACATCTTTGGAAGTAGACATCACACCATGCAATACGCTAGCGATTTTGCTAATGGACGAGAAGAGATGGAAGAAATGCACCAGTTTGTTGCACGACATACTTTGATATGAGCCCTGATCCCTGATACCGTACGTAAGTGATCCCGACATTGGTTTTTACCCCAGTGCAGGCCCAATAGTTCGAAGTGCACCACCGCTATGTCCAAAGAAAAAAGAAAGAGAGATAGATAGAGTGACAGAGAGAGAGAAAGAGAGAGGGATGAAGTGAGAAGGATGGAGAGAGAAGGAGAGGGAGACACATTCTACAAAGCTCTTCCCAGTAGCTTATGTATCAAAATCGCATCACTTCTTTAACTTTTCAACCAATGGAGCCTTACGCGCCAGTCGACCACATATAGCACTTTCAGCACATACCCACGATATTTTTTCAATGCCCGTACTCTTGAGAGCAAGCAAATGCATTCGAATTTTTTCAAAAAAAACGTCGCAATTTCTAGCGAAATCGAGACCTAGATCAGGCTTCGCAAACGCTGTCCAATTGGAAAAGATGAGGATTAAGATGTGCCGAACTCGTTGACAATTTCCAAAAGGTCACATTCAATCTGGCAAGAAGAAGCACAGTGAATAAAACGTATGCTATCCTAAAAATCGTGTTTCAGTGATATGAACTTAACCTCAACAAGGGTTGAATGAGACCGTAAGACCGCGAAGACCGACGTTCCATTATTATCCATTACGTACTTAGTTTTAATTATTATTTATTAGGTATCACTTATTTCCTATTATCTACCATCAATTGTTTATTAATTATTATTTATTACTTACCACTTGCTAATCAATACTCGATACATTAAAATCAAAGCACTGTATCTAGCAAAAAGAAACATTTGCGGCAAAGTGCGTGAAATCGTATTCAATCAAAAGTTTTATTGCTTTATTTGCAAAATTTTTATTTTACGAAAAATCAAAACTTTCATCTTATGTTCGACTAACAATTTAAAAACCATTATTATCAATTGATCCGTTTTTTAAATATATATTTATTTATTTATTTATTTTTTTTTTTTTTTTGCACACAAATTGTATTTTATTTCGCTTCTTATCATTTACATTTCAACGAACAATTAATAAAAAAGAAAATCAGAAGATCATAAATTAATTTGAAAAGTCGATAACCTAATGAGAGATTCAAATAATTGAATAAAAATATATTGGAGAAATTGAAAGAGTGCCATCAAATGTACTGAAAATTGATTCTAAATTGTAGTTCGAGGCTCAATTTTAACCCTGGAAATGGTATTGTGGTTCTTTTCGTTTCAAATATTTTTGTACCTTTTACGTACACGAAAAGATCTTCAAATATTTGCATTCAATTTTTTTCATTCCGGTTCCGCCTATTTCTATCAAAAAGCATAATTTTGTTCCACTATTTTTGTCGACTTGTCACAGTCATGCAAATAAGTAAACGTAGAAAATTGAAATTTGGCATAAGCACTGCTTGATCGGTTAAGAATCCAATGTCTAAGTAAGTAAGAACGTTACAGTCGGGTAAAGCGGACCTTTAAATATCTTAAACCACATTGTCTAATACAATTCTTGTTCAAAAAATAGACCGAGATGGTTCAAATTTGGTGCAGTGCATTTTTTTATGTTAAATTACTATTATGATATAATTTTCATCATCAAGCATTGAAAATCATAGCTTTTTGTCCCATGAACTTCAGTTTCCATTATATGAGGAGCTTCTAAAATTGCCCAGCCGGTTCAAAGTTTATTTATAATGCCGAAATACTATTACTTAGCCATTTTTCCCGAGAAATTTTAAAAATTGCAACTTTGTTCCATATAACAAATTTTTAGAGTAGGGTATTATATGGGGAGCAGTCGAAAAAGTGAACCGATCTGAACCATTTTCTATAGCGTTCGTCCTTGGATCTAAGCACTGTAGTTAGTGTATGGAATTTCATCAAAATATCTCAAAAATTGCGACCTGTACATTGACAGGCATCCCACGGACAGACGGACAGACGGCCTTGGATCAATTCAGATTATGATTCTGAACTGATCAGTATAATAAAAGGTGGTTCGAAGCCTTTGTTACATACGTTCGCACTAACTTAATATACGGTGTATCGCAAGTGGTGTGGGGTATAAAAATGGTTGCGATCTATCGATATACACGTCCATCCTAAGTGAGAAACTGAAGCAAGGTAAGAAACTAAACAACTTTCGGTATTGCAAAGACATTTGCATTTTTTTTATACCCACCACTGAAAGATGTGAGGTATAATTTTGTCATTAGGCTGGCAGCACTCAAAAAGAAGCTTTCGAGATCCTATCGAATCAATGTATATAGAAATTTTTTGTGTGGCCGTTTTGTGTGGTGTGTGTTGTTGACATTCTTCTGGTTGCGGAATGAAGAAAGTTGATAGAAACATTGGATCTTCTTGCTCGCATATCGGTCCCAAAAGAGGCACAAAACACACAAAACAAAACGTTGTAACCGACCGGCATTGGGTGTAGAAGATATACAAAATTGGATTGATACGCCTACAGCAAATAGTAACTTAGGGCCTATAGCTATAAAAACTTATATGAAGATAGGTTCCAGAACAATTGCCATAAAAAATTTAGAACTTGATTAAAATTTTTCTTAGGCAATACTACAGACGAGTGGGGGAAAGGTGAATAAAGGAAAAGGGTCCAGGAGGAATGCCCCACCCCATACCGCCCGCATTTAAAAATGTTTTCTAACAATCCTAAGGTATTGCTTGCTGAGAAACTGAATATCAAATATTTGCTTAAGTCTTACAAATTTCGTATGTATTGATGGGTAATAAAGAGAATCCCGCTTCCATGAAACCTGGCGCCTCAGCGAAAGACTCAAAATCAGTAGTCAGTGATCGTTGATCAGTGATCGTATTTGCAGTTTCCTTCCATTTTTGTTTTTTTTTTTTTTTTTCTAAGAAATCATTGATACGTAAGATACATACATACATGAAATCGAAATGAAGAGAAAAAAAATTTATTGCGTAAAATGGAGTCCAGCTGTGCAAGATCGCAGCCGTTTTACGCAACCAACCCATAAAGATAAATACGTTTTGTTTGCATTGTATTTAGTACAAAAAAAAAAAAGTTGATCATTATTTTGGGGGTCAAGCATATTATCTGTCATCCGTTCTGCATAATTAAAAGACATTGTATTGCAAATAGTTTGCAACAACAAGTAGACAATCACCATCGAGGCTAAGCATAAGCAAAAGAAGGCGTTATACATGAATGCTGAGTTAGATGACTTTAGACAATTTTTATGATCTGAAACGATAGATTTGCATAAGCATCCAGAGTACGTTCCTTATGCGATGAAAGCATACATGGCACACGCATACATGACACACACATACATGACTGGACGATATATTTGCATAAGAAAAGTAACTTAAGTTTAAGGTCAATACTATTTACTCTCAATGAATTATTTATAGAAACATAAATGTAAAGCCACTGACTAATTAAAGTGCGAATACAATAATTTAAAGCGACCTTATAGCCTAAGAAAGATAAGAATATCTCTACGCTGTTTTAAGTACAACCAAAAAAAAAAAGAAAAAACCACATGATGTCAGATATAAAATTATGAATGAAATGAAAAAAAAAGTAAGTTAAACAGAGAGTTTTTTCATTTCGGAAATGCCGTCACTTACTTGTTAATCTAAATCCTATGGGGAGGGTGTGCAAGTGCAAATAATAGCAAACATATAACATATGATGTCATTCTGACAAGCGTATGATTGATTGATTGCATCAAATGCGTCACTTTTAGAAAACTTAGGTGTTATTAGGGTCATCGTTTCTTTCTTTCTTTCCGCGTTTATTAAAAAAAAAATCATTCATTGATATCATCAATGGCTTGAATTCATTTGCGAACTGCGGTCGGCTATACTTAACAAGCAAACCTTAACAACAAACACTTGATTATTATAAAGAAATAAAAGTTGGCAGTGTTTTCATTTATCACTAAATGCTTGCTGGGGTAAAAATTATAGTTAATTATTGATCGGAAAGGTTTTCAAAAGGTTAATTCACATTTTTATGTTACTTTTCATCCCTTATATACTCTGGTAGATATTGATACCGCCTTTGGATTGGTAATGCCTCAGATCTGATTGTTGACAGCGATTTTCACCTTATTTATTATTGATTACTTTCCGCTGAAAGTTGCAGCAGGATTCTCTTTATTGCGAGCAGGTTTCCCTTTTTCAAGATATTTTTTGGTCACGGAACCCGTTTTTGAGCTGAGCTTATTGATCATTCTGCATCACCTAAGAGCTATGAAAGGAAACTTCAGACTTATAAAAAGCAGCATATAAATCTATAAAACTTCGAACGTATATTCTATGAGTACAAAAATAAAATAAGTTAACCACGCCTACCCTACATGGGAGTGTAAACTTAAATTTTTTTTTCAAGCGCTGAAACAAACTGCAAAAATCTCATAAAGTCTATAAAGTCTTTACCAGCTTCAAATTTGGAATACACTTCAGTGTGTCCCTCCATTCGTCTATCGATCTATCCGCCTGTATAACTGTGTAGCTTCTAGGGTAAACATACTCTGGTTCGCAAAAGTGTGCAATATGCTGCTAATAAATTTGCAAAAGAATTTCAAAATAAAGATGCGTTCACAACACCCACACACCTAGGCAACAACACCTGTACGTAAACGCCTTTGCTTTCTGTGTTTTTTGCTTCTTACTCATAAACTAGAACACATACATTACATAAATTTTGGATTCTAGTCAATGTTTTATTTATTTGTGCTTATCAAGTCTATCTGTTCCTTCATGTGGACTCTGCTGCATACTTTTCCGTACAGTAAACGGAATGGTTAACGTGAATATAATAAATAGATAAATAAAAAGAAATATTAAGCTATTGTTTGTCACATTTCACAATCACTTTCTATGTGTTAATGGCGAGTGTGCTGGTCATAATTTTTAGATCCATTTACATCTCCAATTTTTAAATCTACTATCTACTGAGTTCAAGCAGAGACTCTTCTAATGATTGTTTCAGTTTCGTAGCTAATGTAAGCGCGTGCATGTCACTTACTCTCAAGTTTGACTTTCGGATTTTAGAATTCTATGTCTTTCTATTCTGACAGTCGACGGCAAGTCGGCTTGCAAAGTGTGACATAAAAAATTTATGTATTCTGTAAGAAACGAAAAATAGTAAGTAATGTATTTCGAACCTTGAATAGTATAGGAGTGAGTACAAGTAAGCAGGAAATGTGCCTGCATTTATGATATTTCTTGAAAATTGGTTGCGCATGCACTTATAAAATCGAATAAACCGCATAAAGGAAATATAAAAAAAAAAAAAAATTTTTTTAAATAATTATATAAAAGTGTGAAACTATCATAGTTTGATTTTAATCAAATTGTTTATTTATTCTATTGTTTGCCTACTTGTTGTTTATATATATGCGAGCATAACTATAAACCGGTGACTGGACTGAACAGCAGCTTAGCGCCCATTTGTAACTGAGCTAAATTATTAATTAACTGCATTCGATTCAATTTCTTTAATCATCGTTTTACGTTCGTTTAGTAAACAAACATTTTTATATAGACCGGCATTCATTAGGTGCCGCAAAATGAAAAAATGAAAAAAAAACCTCATGTTTATAAACAATAGGAAAATTTAAATGTCGTAGACTTTTATGAGGAATATATATTATATATACGCGTATATATATATATATGCATGTATGTGTGACAAACATGTATAATAAAATAAATATAATAAAACTGGGTCAAAATAATGCGGCGAACAAAAAGTTTTTTCTATAAAATCGAGGAAAATAAATATTAATCACATTCTGTTCTGTTTCGTGTTCAGTTTATTTATTTTCAAAGGAGACAGACACTCTGATGCCTTGAAATTATTGACGGCTGTATTCTGTTAGAGCCCACGTAACTTATTATTGCATTGCAGAAGACGACTGACTCTTCACTTCCACACATTTGCCGAATTTTTCTGAAAAGCTAATAACAAAGTTGAATAGAAGACTTTATCTCAACTCTGAGAGCGCTGTGTGCGCCTTTTGCAAATTCCTAATGTACATAGTGGCGGGCAGGATTACAGTCAAACTGACTTAAGGTCCTGCGTTCCTTTTTTTCTTTTTCGAGGCAAGTCACGGCGTCCTAGCCTTGCACCACGATGACAACTGCAAAACGATTTTGTTCGGCTGTTGTCATGCCCTCTAGTAAGGCTTGCTTCCAATCAAGTTGCATACTCATCGTCTTGCATTTCTAATACTAAATCTTGTTATTTACATATACATGCGATAATATTGTCTGTATATTCTTCAAGGCCATAATTAATACTAATCTGTAATAAATAGATCAAGTTCAGCTTCTATTATCATCACATAAATTATTTATAAAATATATGTGAGCGCATTTTTTTTTTACATTTTGTTTGTTACATTAACATAAACTGAAACTGAAAACAAATGAAAATCAGTTTACGATGAATTCTAAAAATGAAATTAAATAACTTTTAGATATCAACTATACTTGCGATGGTACACTGCTTTTCTTAAAGCGCATTGTATGAACAAGGTAATGCACTCCCATTTGCATGGAACTATCGACATCTTACGTTCACCTATTTTTGCGGTCGCAAGTAACTTTGATCCATGACCTTTTGTGACACCACCAAAGTCGCAAAAATAAAGGTAACAAACTGAGATTGCAGATAAACATTTTTTAATCATTTAAGATCAAAGATTTAAGATCATTTAAGATATTTAAGATAGAAGATGGTTATGATCTGTCCACATGTGCGGTTACAGTAGATTAGAAACTGACGCAATCTCTCCACAAAACGCCGACAATTTTTTCATATATTCATAGATTGCTTTTGTTCCCACAAAGACATTTCGGAAAATTTGCTACCCAAATGTCTGTTAAAGCCACCAGCATGTTCGGTCCAAACATGGTTTTGATCCAGGACTAAAAATTTTAATTCCAGTTTATTTCTAGTTTGCTAATGCTGCTTCATAGGAACGAAAGAGATAGACAAAAATATGGAGAAAAATTATCAATGCTTTTGTGGGCTTGTTTTTAATTTCTTTTATACTGTGGGCGTGCCTATCGCAATGTTGCATTTTCAATCGATCTCAATTTAACTTTACTATCTTCATTTTTGTGAGTGCAGCGATTTCACAAAATTGATGTGTCAAAACGATCCATGATAGTACAAATATGTCTATGTGATCGATGTCTCGCAAACTGCTTATAAGTGTTCAAAGGTCTTTTCATATAAAGAACAGTCATCAACAACTATTGGAACTTTATACTCTTACTAGTCGTTTCTATAAGTTAAAAAGTTGGCAAATGTTTAATTGACCCACATGGTACTTCTAGTGTTAAAGGACAAGGCTATGGCAAATTTTCAGAAAATAAACTTTTTATTGGCTTAAATGGTTCCTTATAGCTTTATTATTTTGCAACATCGTCATGTACTTATGTATTGTTAAGCCTCCCCTTGTCTCCACCTATGCATAGGTCGACTAATGAAGCAATCTTTACAAGGCAAAATTCGTAAAATGAAAACATCGTTCTCTACAACATGCTATCTATACCAGATTTTAATTTAGAATTTTGCACAAGTATGTATGTGCCAGCGTCATTTGTATACTTGCTGCAAGGGAGGGTAAGCTTAATAGGGTTGCATGAGATGAGAGTTTTCAAGATTCGCCCCAAGCCGACTATAATAACTTTGTTTGTTTCGTTCTTTTTTTGATGGTTTCATTCTTAGATATATGACATAATTAGAAATTGGACTCTACAACCCGTAACCCGCAAACAATCTAAACCAAACATTTGTCGACAGAAAATTGAAAAAAGTGTAATATTTCATCCTCTTCCTCTGTATATTATAATGTTGTTGTTGTTGTCGTTCTTGTTTTGTTTATTTTCTCCACAATTGCTATATACACACAAAATAACCGAAAATCTCCAAAAAGGGTCATCAAATGTGGCAAATTAACGCAATCGCCTGTGGGTTTTACGCAGTTACTTGTAAACCCGTAATAAGTTTGCGACGAATGCTTCTCAGATATTTTATGAGTTTTTAAAAATATTTTTATTTATTCTTTTCCCAGTGCAAACAAACAAAATATTTCTCTGTTTCGTATGTGAAAACGAATAATGTTTCCGTCAGCTAATGCAAAAAGAAAATTAATAATTTTATTAAGTGAGACGAGTAAAAATATTTAAGAAAAAAAAACTATTTTTAAAAAAAGCAAATAGAACAGAAATTTGCGACTGAATATAAATAAACCTAATATTAGTATTTATTTAAAAAAAAATAAATAAAATAACAAGGAAAGTAAAAAAAAAAAAATGCTAAGTTTTCTTCTTCTACTATAATAGACTACCAGCACTATGAATGAACACATTCCAGACCAATTTAGAATTATTCAAAAATCAACAAGCAAATGCATTAAATACCCTAAACCACCTTGCGTTTGAAACAGTTATAGTCCTATAATGACTTTTCAGAACAAGGCTATTTATGGCGAGTGATCGGGAAAATGGTCGGAGGCGATTCATTTTCAATAGTGTTGAGCAAGGAAAACATGACAGACAGACAGTCAGAAATACTTAAATCGATTTAGAAAGTGACTGAAAGAGTGATTCTGATTCGATCGGTATAATAAAAAGCGAGTCCTTCTGGATCTTGCATGCATTCACACAAACTTAACACACTCTTGTACCGTAAATGGTGTAGTGTATAAAAATTAATGATAATATCATTGTAGTAATAAGGACAGTAAACAATTTTTTCATTTAACACGTCTGATAGGTGAGAACTATATAACGATTATATTCGTGCTGGCATCACGTAACATTCTGACTAATCGAATATATTCCCTTGTTTTTAGCACATAAAAACAGTGTACCAAGGGTTAAAATCCTATAATGTTCCCATCCAAAGGATATTTTATATATTGTGAAGACAATGGATTGTCTTGCTTCGTACCATAAATACTCGTTAAAGTAAATTATGGTAGGAACTCTTACGGGATTTATTCAGGCTTTCTTCAGGCTTATCGCGGTTAATTTTTTGAAATTCTGTCTTAAATTTTTTCGTGATACTGGGTTGACAGCTTTTCCTTTTATAGGTCCATTTATTATATGAATAAAATGTATTTACACTTAGTAGCGCTTAAGGGGAACACACGTGTTCGGTTTGTTCCACCAAAGAACCATAAAGAAAATCCATCTCATAAACTGATAGCACTTTGCTCGGTATATAAATTAATTTATTCGCTATTACTTGCTCGCCTTTCTGGTGCCTTGAATAATACAAGCTCTTGCAAGGCACTTATATTTTTCGAGTGCACATTATTGTTCGCATTTTTATGAAGGAAATAAAAATAGTTTTTTTTCCAAAATTTTAAAACATTTAATGATTTTTCTTTTGTTTTATTCTTAAACTAAGTAAAATTGTAATGATCCCGACATTTGATTCATAATTTATAACGAAAATCGTAATTATAATAAAAATTAAAAGAGAATTCTTATCGGGTGATTCACTTACTATATAATCAGTTCGTATGATTAGTGATAATAATGTTTATTTTCTCGTTATCTTGAAGAATTTTATTTTCACTTTAGGTTGTTCAGTTCATCCTAATTATGCCGTTTGCTGTGAAAACATTTTATAATAAACTTGATTACGCAACAATTGCTTCTGACAAATTGCGAACCAAAAAAAAAAAAGACAAACCTAATAGGAATCTGGAATATTCATCATGTAAGATCTAGTTCCGAATTTTAGAATTGATTTTATTTCCACAGGATAGGCGACGGACATTCGAGATTCGTCTAAAACTAGTGAAGAGCTTTTGATAACGGAGTCCAAGTCCACGCTCTCCATGACTTTATGAAGTATATGCTAAACGAATCGAAGAGCATTGGTGGTACATACAATCACAGAATATCGGTTAAAATCTTCGGGACTCATTCTGATTATTTTATATTTTATGTTTTGTATAAAATGGGGATAATATACGAAGTCGAAGACATCATTCCAATTAAAAAGTTGGGTCGAGTTTGCTTATGAAGCTATTAGTCGTTCGCTGCAAAGCAGACTGGCTTAGAGACACCGTGGCTGAAGATGAATTTTTATAAGAAATCTCCACCAATTTTAAAAAATATTGGAAACGTGCCTTATTCCAAAGGTAAAACGCAAGCGTTGGCGAATTGAAAGGAGACGTTAGTAAAAAAAACAAGTAATAAGGTTATATTCGGAGGGGACCGAATCTCGCTTACCCACAACTATGCTTTTCGCATTCTACTCTCCAAGTTCTTTTATTTGATACCCATATCGCTGGTTTTATTAAGAAAAAATTAATCGCGGTGTCCACAAAATTTTAGAACTAAATCGTTTTTAGGCAGATAACATATCTTCATTTAACGAGTGTACAAAATCTTGTTCGCCTTATGATAAATAAGGACTAAACTTCAAAAAAGTAAAAAAAAATTAATTTAGGTACTCGTAACTTTGTGTAGACACAGCTGATTGGTTTCATTTTTGGACCTAGAGAGCAAAGCGTCTCGTACAGCAAATGTGGACAGTTTCAGCCTTCTAAGTTTAATAATTTCCATAACCAGTAAAAATCCAAAAATTTTTGTTAGCAAAAGCTGAGTTGCGTTCAGTTTATACTCTACTGCGGGCTTCTGCTATGACCAATTTGAACCATTTTCAATAGCCAACCTGCCTGGAAATATTTCCAATGTTTCTACCAAATTTGAAGTCGATATCTTCATTTTTGCGACCAGGAGAGTGCCAACAACACACCACACAGACGGACAGACATGGCTAAATCAATTCAGAATTTCACGCTGAAGCTCTCTCAAGCTTCCTTTTGGGTGTTACATACATTTTAAAAGAAAAACGCCATCTTACAGTGGTGGATATAGAAATATTGAGGGATAATTTGTAAAACGAATAACGCAAAATATATTTTCTTTAAAAATAAAATTGATACCAACATGGTCGCACCTACCTGTATAAGTAGTTACATAAGTTTTTCGGTTACCAAATATTAATCATCGCAAATGAGATGGTTGCAGATCAATTCCATCGCCTTCGTAGCACCCATACAATGTTCTTCGTTAATAGGTTGGCAGGGCGAAAGAATCATCTAACGCATCATTCAACGACAATCGAGGATAATTGTCAACGTGAGCTTTATTTCTGAGCTACTTTGACGCTTGCTTTTCGATTTTAGTTCACTTTCTACCCGATATTCGCTCGAAAAAAGAAAAACAACTTCATGATTTCATAATGTCAACGAAATTCAAATGAAAAATTCACGTTACTTTTTGTTCGTCATTATCATCATTAAAAAACTAATTATTTATTTATATTTTATTTACTTTTCATACAAAGTAAAATTTGAAGCGTGTGCCTTGTCAGTTTTATTAATTGAAGTGCATTCGTCTAAGTCAAATCAATTGACACTTCTAAGTTGCAATACTTATAAAGAAGATGAAGTGTTTGCGCAAACCCCAATCATTTTCGTTTCTACTAAGGAAGTCTACTCATTTTATATATTTGTTTGTAACACAAAAGTCAAAAGTCTCATGAATTGCAGAAAACATGACTGTGTGTGGCTGTGTTTAGACACAGACTAATCTACTCCTCTTCGTTATCATTAAAATTCTTAATTACAAAATTATAATAGAGAGAAAGAGAGAGAGAGAGAGGGAGATCCACAGAAACTCAGACGTAGTTTGCTGATGATTTTAACATGTGCTCAATGAGCTACGGGCTGAAGGCCTAAGAGGTGAACGAGAAAGATATAGAATCAAGCTGCGATTCGACCGCTACACATATATATACATGCAAATGGTCTGACAGATATGTTCACTTGATAAAAGGCGAAATTTCGGCCTGAATTGATAGGCTTTCAAGATTCGTCTAAGAGCGAATGACTTTCTTTCCTAGCGACGATCATTTCCCCCTCTCCCCGCACCCCCGTATAAGAAAAGCATAAATTTCAACTTGAAATAAATCAGAGCGGGCAACATTTCCTACATTATGATAAATAGCTTTACAACTTGAAGAAAACACTTTCATGACGGTTTTAAATTATGGCCCACAATACTTTGGCGTATTGCGTACTACGTCTCTGTGCTTTACCACATCATAGGTTTTTTAATGAATCGAATGAATAAATTTTGCATGCAAAACATGTAAAACTGCATTCAGTTATAATATAAAATTAATATATGATTCTGTTGAATTTATATATTAATCATTAACTAATATTACATCTCTAGCTTTAGATAAACGAATACATGCAGAGTGTTTGCCGCGAAGATTTATTCGTTTCTCTGGCCGCCGTCTTACTCAAAATGAATTTTGACATTCATAAAATGCAAATATATAACGTAGTGCTGTAATAAATCTACAGTTATTTTCAAAGCAGCTCCCGAAAAGACAAAATCGCCGTGGAATTTATTCTCTTTCCGTTTTAAGTTTTGAACAATTTTTGAAAATGAATACCCAAGTAAAGAAGGGAATAGGAAAAGTGTACGAAAGTTGTCGAGAAGTACGAAATATGTAACTATCGCCTCCACAAGCATGTGGCGACTTGCTTAATATACCCTTCTATTAAAGTTTGTCAGCTTATTCTGTAAAGGATTGTGGGAAACGTTTCAGATAAAGTATAAATGAAAGATAGAATCAAGTTTGAGGTCTACGCTATTAGAAGGTCCACTTAGAACATTTCCTGTGGTGTAGAAAGTAATGGAAATTGTCGCCCGATTAATACCGTGATTAGTATTTTAAACACCAAATTTCTTGACAAATTCGCATCCTTTAAAAATGTAGCTCACGAACCACCACAAGTTCGTTTAAGAAGTTCCCCATAGCTGCTTGCAAAGGCTTGTAGCCCTGCTTATCTGCAGTTGGAGACCTTGCGCGAATAATTTTTACGAGGAGGCAAAAGTTCAGAATGGGCGGCACTTATCGAGAATTTCGAAGTTACCACACACAAGAGGTAACGAGCTGATGTTTCCGCACATTAACTGTGCAAACATTTTATCCCAATCTTCCCAATCTCTTAGACTAGCAGGGAATTTTCATATTCTTGTTTACTTAAGCAATTGTAGACGGAAAACATAATCTCTCCTGAAAGATTTTATTACAAATGAAAGTATAACTTGAGAAGGTAAGCAAGAAAATAGTATCGAGTTCATGCCTACGAAAGACACAGTACGGCGTTCGATTAAATCCTTGTGTCGGTCATAGTCTCTTTGCTTGCGTCACTTCAATTTTACTCTTTTTTTTCATTTTTCATTCGCATATCGGCAAATAATTCGTTCAAATGGAAGCAACAATGATACGAGAAGGCCCTTAAGACAAGTACGGCTTCATAAGTTATTATATATATATATATATATCAATAATTATTAAAATTTACAATTTGAATAAAATTTTTAATTGATTAGAATTGTTATAAAGTATTTAATAATTCATTTATGTAAATTATTTGGCTTCTCTGACGTTTGCTGCATGCAAAGGAGAAAACAAAAGAAAAAACGCAATTAAATATTTTAACAAATTTGTTAACCTAATACGGAAACCGCAAGAAATTACATGACAAAGAAAGAAAAAATTTATTTTGTGTAATCGGAGATATATATAGAAAGGGTTGAAAGACTTATTTGAGGTGTAGTTTGTTTTTAGGGTGAATTTAATACTTTCGTATGGTTATTGGAAAAGTAGTTTATGAAAACGGTTAATAATGCTTTTGAAAATGTAATCCTCTTAAAGCGGATGCATTTCCAATTCCATGTTTCCATATTTGCAAAGGATATCCTTAACAATTTTCTAAATAACTTGACTGAGCTTATGTTAAATGCATAATAAATTATGAAAAGAGATTTGCCTTTAAACGATACTCAGATATCTGTTATTTGGTCCTACACCATTTGTGGTACAGGATATATTAAGTTATTGCGGTCGTATGTAACACGCAGAAGGGCTTAACATAGACCCACCTTTTATATTTGACCCATCGATTCTGAATCATAGTCTGAATTCATCTAACCCTGTCTGTCCATCTGTCCGTCTGATGTTTGTCCACGTAAATTTATGCTCAAGCTAACGGTCGCAATTTTTGAGATATTTCGATCAAATTTGGAACAGTGACGTGCTTAGGCCCAAGGACGAACGCTATTGAAAATTTTTCGGATTGGTGTACTTTTTCAACCACTCCCCATATCACAGCCTATTCTGAAAAGTCATTCTATGGGGAAAAAAGTGGTTAAGTAGTAGTGGGACATTCTAAATTGGTATTTGAACCGGCTGAGGCAACCCCCCTCTTATAACGAAAACTGAAGTTCATACGATAAAAATCGTGATCATACGCCTAACAAAAACGTCAAATAATATGGGCGACATGGACCATTTCATCCTCAGTTTTTCCAATATTCATCAAAATTTCACAATTACTACAAGTGCTACAACTCCTACAATATTTATGAAAATATATCAAAATTTTCTGATTTTTTCTATAGCCATGACTTCTAATAATTTTAAATATACATATATAAGGTAGATCAGATATCTCATGGAATGTATCTATACTCTTGATCAAGTTTCTGAATTACATTTGGCCTGTGGACCTATTCGTCCGGTCGACACTCTCTCCATTGTCCGCGCTCCCGTTCATGTAATCCTGTGTTAATGAGTAAGAAGTTGTCTGCTATTTAAAGCCTTCTACTTATCATAATAGTATAGCTTGTCGATCCCTCATTCAATGAGCAATACAACTGCTGCTTATAGCCCGTAGCAGATATTAAACTAAAAGCTGGTATAAATATTTCCGGATCAGTTTCTACGCCCTATTAATATGCTTTTAGCTGTTCTTTACTTTTAGGATGAAAGGATGGAGAGAATTCACTTCAAAGAGAAAGCAAGCTTGTCTTCAAAGTTATATCCTTATATACATATATCGACAAGTGATGTCCATACTTCAACTTAAGTGATAAACTATCAGCTTTGTGCCTTTTATTTTTGTACTGAAACTATGAGTGAACCCGCGAACCTTTTGGATCGTCTCACAAAGCTTTACATTCTGTGGAGCTATCGCATTTTCCTCCTGCGATGATTGATACAAAGAAGACAAAGTGTAGAAGCAATGTTGAACTTTCACGAATTGAGCTTGATAAGCTACTGCCTCGGAGTCCAAATTGAGAGCAAAAAAAATTTTTATTTTATAGCTTTTTCGTAATCGCAATACACTGAAAGCAACAACAATACATCCATATGTGACAGCAAGATATCTAAGATTCTACTTAATAGTGTGTACGTAAATAAATCGAGATTGTAACGAGATGACAACATCAGAAAACAATAAGAAGTACCAAGAAGTAATTGCATGTGTAAGTTAACTTATCTTTCCGTCACTACTCCTCGTCCTGATGTGTTATATTAGTAGCGGTATTAACTTAAGAGAACATGTTAGCGGAGCGTACTGAAGAAATTTAGATTACAGTGAACCAATTAATTAGATATAGTAAAGAAATGTAAGATTTTGTAATTAAATCTTGTATATATGTCTTTCTTGTCACCTTGATGTTTTCATTTTATAAAACTCCTTATCTTTTTTTTTTTTTTTTTTTTGATAGAAAGGTTGAATGAACAGATGGATAATTGAGAGAACGCAACGTATGCGGTGTATAATGCTTGCGAAAGAAAATCAAATTCTGCCTGAGTGTCCTAACGAATGCTATGACGATATTTTTACCCTCATTTGCGGAAGTACGTACTGCCACCGTTGAGTACGTTTTATATTAAAAATAATAATAAATTACTTTAGTTGGGTGTAAATATGTGTTTTATCTTTTTGATTTTATCTAATTAAATTTTATCAACGTTGTTTATTTTAGAAAATCAAACAATGAATGCAACCGTGATAAATAAAATCATTGTAGTGTTAAATTAAAATTTTATTTAATAGAATTTTTTTTAAATTATTTTTTTTTTTTTGAATATTAACAATGGTGGTTGTTAGTTAGTTTTATTAATTATATGGTGGTAAAAATTTATTATCAAATATAATGAAATGTGAAAAGCATTTTAAAGCATTTCACTTCAAAACGTTTAGATATCAATGGAGTAGAGTGGTGGTCACGAAAAAAATTATAGAATGAAATTTTTTTCCCTCAAACATATGAAAACGATTTATAGATGAGATGATAAGATAAACATTAAATTTCCGGTTTTCCCCTAACCTGCTTTCAAATTTCAATAACATTAATGGTCATTACGCGGATACTGGTTACGTCGTCTGTCGCTATTTGCTCTTTGAATTAAATATTCTTTTGTTTTTTGTAAATGTCATTAACATAAGAACCATACCATGTGTGCCATTGCGAAGGCAATGAAAAAATGTTATTACGTGCACCGGTTGATATTACGGATCTTCCCCTCACCGATTATCGTGAATAGATCAAAGTAAAACTCTAAAATGCTAGACGTATTGACGGAATATCGGCATAAGTGATAATTTAACGATGTGTAGTTGGGCAAACTGGAGAGATTTCTTTGCGCTCGCTTTAGCTAACCATAAATATTAACCAAAATCACTTCCAATTCCTGACTCTTTGGTGAAATTGTTGAAGCGTTTTTGTTTGAAACGGGGTTTGCGAAGCTTCTCATCATGCTTTTCCGATTCCATTGGACATGTCAGCATTGCACTAAACTAGCAATTGAATACACAATACCAGCCTGGACCCAGTGCAATCCAACCCCTACTATAGTTCAGATCACAATTATGTTACAATGAAACAAAAAACTAATAGAAAATGGAAGGAGCCTCCAACGGGACATATTCTATAACTTGGTACTCCGATTAAAATTAGGTTTCTGACTAGAATCAACGCTCGGAGTAAACGGTTTTCGCATTGCCTATTGCTGTTTCCCCTTCGAATTTTAGACACCAAGACGCTATTAGAATTCAATATCCAATAAGTGGATATATCCTAACGAGGTGAAGGTGCTGAACAGGGCTTTAGCGTACGCACTAACTGGAATTGAGATGCGATCGGAATGAGTGAAACCGAGAGGTAGTGTCGTCTTCAAGTAGAATTTAAATTACGGTAATCATATAGAGATACACACAAGTCATAACGCATTCTTCGCTGTTTAGTTTACGGGGTTTAACAAGCTTGTTTTACAATAAAACTGATATTAAATCGTTTTCTTGGAATAACTAAAAGTGATACAAAATCAAGGCAACTATAAGAAGAGCACATAGTCCTTTCTTCGGATCGGACTAGTGACCGATCACAAGGCTAGAATATACCCCTAAATTATAAATTTCAAATCGAATTAAAATTCTATTCAGAGTTCACAAGCAAACAGCCTTTCCCAATCTGCCTTTGCGTATAAATAATAACTTATGGCAATCGCGTTCTCTTACTCTTAGAGAAATTATGAAAGTATTTTCTGATTAATATTTAGTCTCAATGTAAAAGTAAACGATAATCTATAAAGCCTTTTGCAATTAATCGAGACTTTCTCTGCCTTTCGCTAAACAAAATTGTTAATTTCAAAGCATACTCATACGTCAGTCAGGAACGATCAACTTGAGCAAATACTTCATTTCAAAATTAAACAACGAAAAACCATCTGCGAAATCGTTCTTATTTAGTCTGCAAATAACTCTTGTGTGTGTGTAAACATCTCGAAAAATACTTGATGTGAAAAGTATCCAAGCTTGAAAGCAAATGCAACGCAAACATTAAAAATCCGTACTATTATTACTATAGACCCACCAGTAAACTTATATACGGAAATTGAAAAATTTTTATTCTTTTTCTAAGAAAACAAAGCATCACAACATCACAGCATCGTTTCGAAGTCGAGCTATATCCGTTTTAAAGGATTGAAATTGTGCTTTTATTTTTTGCACTTTTCAAAAATCACACTAAAGCTCACAACGTTACGAGGAAAAGCAAAAAAGAAAAAATCAAAGCGTTACGTTTGAAAGCAATTAGGGCGCCGTACAGGAGTCGAAGTTTTTTGTTTTATTTTTCTTTTTCCCTCTTTCTCTCAATCTTTCACTTTAATATGCTTTGGTTGGGCAAATAATGTTTGAGTTGTTGTTTGGTTGGTTGGCCCTATGCATAATGTTGTTATCAATGCATGGCAGACTTTTAGGCACTGAAGCATGCCAGTATTTTCATTTCAATTGTTGTTTTTGTTTGTTTTTTTCAAAAAATTAAAACCCTTTTCCTACATATATATATATATATATATATATATATTATATAGTAGTTCATTGCCTTTTTAGTTCACTTTTTTATTTCGAGCAGAAAAAGTTATTGTTTTACTCCTTGCCGTTATGGCTCCTTTTAACTGGCTCAGTGCAGCAAACTATAACTAATCTTTCAACAATACACTGTTGCTTGCTTCCTTGCACTCTGTTGATTTTCTTCTTTTTCTCTAATAAATAAATAAATAAATAAGAATTTTATGTCTGTATTGGAACGAATCTTGAATACCCATCAAAGAGTTTTTTTGCGGTTGTGAATAGTTTTGCATCGAATCCATAGATGAACTTGTACTTTAGGCAGTGTAAAAAGCGTTGATCATCATTCTACTCTCAAAGGTGAGCTTATGATGAGTAAAGTTTTATCCAAAGTAAGGTCAATGCTTTTTCGACTACTTATAAAGTGCATCAATAATTGCATTAATTCTAACTTTTCTTTTTGATGTCCCTGTGAGTTGCCGAGTAAGCAAAGAACCTCTCTCGACTAACAACTCAATTGCCGTTTAATATAAATAATAATAATAATATATTTAACTGGCTGACGAAAAAGTTCGTGGCGCTTTCTCATCTAAATTCAGGCTTATGCACCATTCAGTTCCTTATTCACGGTTTCCCTTCAATCCCATCAAATACAAAATATTGCCTTATATGCCGTCAAACCACGCCTGACCAATATTTCTGCGGTTCCATCCATGTTGGATCACAATGTTTTTCGCACATTAGTACCGCGTATGAGTCACTCCTCATCGCCCATTTTCTTCAAAAATCGTTCCATTTATTTCCCATTTCGTCGAGCTTACTTTTGTATCCAACCTTACGAAATTATTCCAAAAATTGGATTTCAGGTCAACTTTTTGGTCCTTAAAATGGTCACAGTAACGATCTTTTTCTATTTTCTGCAGAATTTTAGCGAGTTTATCAACAATTGGTCGACTAGAGCGCAGCCTCTCTCTAAAATCGAAAATTGAAGCGAAGAAACGAGGAAAGGAGTTGCCATAAACATAAACAGTCAAACAAAAAATATTAACCCAAGAGTGTTTTTTGAGATTGAGAAAAACATACCACTGAACTGCAAGAGGACAAAACATTGAAAGGAAAGCAAAGCAAATCATCAAACGGATGATTGAACCTATGTTTAATTAGATGAGTGTTTTTTGGGCAAGAGGACAAACAGAAACAGATCAAAGCAGCTGAGGGCAAAGATGGAATAAAAAATATTCGGACGTTTAGACAGATGTTTCAAATACGAGAGGAACTATTGGAAAAATCAAAAAAATTGTCTGAAACTGAACGAATGTATATGCCGATTACTGCACGGACGGATAGACACATCTTAATCGGCCAATAACTAATAACTCTAACGCGTATATTTTGTTGTTACAAATGTTATGAAGGAAGGATTATACTCCTTCGATGTCTTGCGTTCATAATAAATTTGCAAAACAAATAAAATAATACTTATTTGCATTCTTACACACTCAGTTACTTACATGTAAATACAAAAATATTTGCTACGGACAATTTCATAAAAGTTAAGAGGTTATTGGACAATAAGCGATAAGGATTTAATAGACATTTACTACTGTAAGAGTTAAGGAGCAAGTTGTACTCGTGTTTAAATATCAAATGCATGTAGTCAGCGCATATTATATTGTTGTTGTAAAATTGTTGTAAATATTGTATTGAAGTATTTAATTAAGGGACAACAAAAGCAATCAATTCCAACAAAAAAAAAAAACTTAATTCTATTTATTTCGCAGTTTAACCTCCACTCGAATTGTTAAATATATGTAAATATTTGTTACATATAATTATTTGCATAAAAAATGCATTTGTTGCTCAATTAAAATGTTTTGCAAATATTTGTTTTCTCTCAAATTTGGTTCACCTATCATGCTGCAATAAACAGATACTAAGCATAGAGAAGAAAAGCAAATTAATTCAAGACTGTTGTTATAAATGTAGGTCACGCAAATATATGCACACAGAGACACACACACAACCACACACGTACACATAGGCGCACTCTATAAATTAAGAAGTTAACAGTTAATTTAATCGGATAATTTAAATGCAGATGCATATATATACATATATATACATATATATATATATTTATATAAGAGATAGATTCAAAGATATTGAAAAGGAAAACATTAACGATATAAACACAAGTGGTCAGGGAGTGTTTAATTGGAACACACGACACAGACAGTACAACACTTAGCCAAGTACTTCATTTGAACATGAAATGAAAACATACACACGTATACACACACACACACACATGTGCACAGCAAAAACTGTGCAAGAAAATCGCCGTTAAAATTGAAGCATAACATTCCTCCTCTTCCTCCTCTTTTTAGCATATAGTTAATATATTGGTCCACCCCCCCCCTTTGTAGTTAACTCACACAAACATATAATCATCTTTTAGTTTGCAATTCCCAGCTGCAAACTGAGCTGAAATTCTTGTTGGCTTGTTTGCTTGCTTGCTTGCTAGCAAAGTTACGCATTGCAGTGCAATGCAACCGACTTGCAGCTTGCATATATATGTTATAAATAATGCTTTTGAGCTCCTTGTCATTGGTATGAGTTGCATGACATTTTGTTTGTTCGACATGTCGTTTACCGGCGTTTTTTTTAATACGTAAATTATTTTGCTTTCATACCTCCCTCATGGGCACATTTTCTTAATGCTTACATACATATAACTAATGTCGTCATATCGCTCCAACTTCTAGGTAATGGTGCAGTCATCTCTGCATTTTGTCCTTGTACGGTGTAAAAGCGATTTTGTATTTTGTTATTGTAATGTTTTTTTCTATTTTTTCTATTTTTTTTTTTTTGGTGAAATGAAAGTTTAGCTGTATATATATCGTCGCAAGTCATTCTACTCACTTTAGGGTTTTTTTTGTTAATGTCTACATGCACGTGTGAATGTGTTAACATCGAAGGCCGTTTATATATTTATATATATTTATATATATATACATATAGGCATATGTATATATATGCATGCACATGTGAAAATCAATAGCTTAGAACTAGAATTATGCATGAAATCTGCGTATGATTATTTAAATAATTTCAAATTTATTAACTTCCTTTAACTATGATTTGCACCCACAGACACACAAAACATATTCACACAAAACCTATAATTAATTGCAGATAATTATTTATTTTGAAAATGTGGCTTTGAAATTGTTTTGAAAAATTGAAAATCAATCTCAGGTCACCACAAGAATAATTTTAAATATTTTATGAAACAATGTGTTATGTGTTATGTAACAAGAATTCATCGAAGATAATTGTTTTTTCGCACTTCAAACTAAATTGCGTTATAAAATTTTGAACTATTTTCTATAATTATGTTCAATGTAAAAAAAGTAACCGAACTTATTAAATCAAAATGTTGTTGCTAACTTACACAAAAACTGCTTATAAGGCAATAGTGCTTTTAGGGCCAAATTGTTTTGAAAAATGTTGTCATGGATATATCTCTTGTATATTGCATCGCAAGTCATCGACCGGAAAAATGGACAGACGGACTCAAATTTCATAATTCAGAAAATGCTTTTTTTGAGTGTTTTTAGAGTAAAAAAATCTAATGTCCTTTTCTTATTAATAACGAGCATGTCGATCTGGACAAAATTTACCATCAAACCATTACAGAGTTCTATTCAATACTTCCCTTAAATCTTAAATGATTAACAAATCGCAGTGGCTAAGCAACGAAGCATCCAAAAATCGTACCTAATAGTATCGAATTATAAATTCATATTTACTATAGAGCTTAGTTTTTTGAGCATTCGATTGTTACAAGCAGTTCTTTTTTTTGCAATTGTAGGCATGCTTACTATCATATGAGAGTGAATACCATAATTGATCTGCCGACATTAACCGAGAGAAGTTAGAGGAAGATTCAGTTATCCTTCTACACTTTCGTTGCTTTGCATAGAATCACCAATAAACAAATTCCCAAATGGACGGACAGACGGGCGGATTTTAGAATATCGAGAATGTTTATTCATTAAGGGCTCGCTTATATACATTAACCGAGAGCAGCTAGAGGAAGATTCAGTACACTTTCCTTGCTTTGCATAGAATCACCAACAAAAAAATTCACAAATGGACAGGCGGACGGACGGACTCTAGAATATCGGCATTGTTTATACATTAAGGGCACGCTGAAACACATTCGTAACCTTCGTGGATAGAAATGTATACCCTCCTTTTGCTTGCGCAATTTACTTTGTGCCCACGATTAAATGTTTTTTTTTAAATTTAAGAAATAATAATAAAAAAAAAAATCAGGTAACAAAATCATACTCACTTTTAAAACTTTTCCCAAGTTAAAAGAATTTTTCGTTCAAAAAGACAAGTGAGGACGAGCATTAAAATTCGATGCAAAAGTTAAGTTCATTAAAGCAGATGATAATTCACAGCAAATAGTATCGTATATAATAAGTAATCGTATAAATGCGAATACAAAAATAAATTTGATTATAATTTATAAACACTTTATAATCAAACGTTGATCTCACATCGATTTATTTAGTATTTGTGTAACTGTTTTTATTGATCGAATATATTATGTGAATTTTCTTTTTTCTTTTTTTTTTTTGTTTAACACAATTTTATTATTTATGCATTATTTTTAGTAGTTTTGAACAAAAAAAAACATTGAATGAAAATACTAAACTAAACCATACGCATGGCGGGCGAAAGAACTTGTTTTTATTTATTGCACGGGAAAATTTAAATATTTTTTTACTTTTTATTTTATGAAGGTGTAAAAAAAAACTTGTTATTTAATTTTTTTTTTTGGCTTTTTACGTTTTTCTATTCACCTTCACCTAAGCTGAGTTTAAAAATATTATATAAATTTTTGTTCTTTTCTTCTTCTTCTTAATGTGTCAAATGTTAATTGATTTTATTTTCAAACAAATTTATTAAAATTCTTTCATATGCAAAAAAAAAAACAAAGAAAAAAATTTGCATTTATCGTAATATTTGACGCTACCTACAACAGCACTAACTCAACCGTCGAGCTAAAGTTTCATTTGCAGACTAAGCAGACGACTAAACGTTTGTTGTTGAAAATATTATTTTCGCTTAATTGTGCGAACAACAACAAAACCAATGACAACCTAATATTCTACACACTTTACTTTATGCGCACACACACATTCATAGAAGCTTGCACATAGATTTATTATCAAACAGCTGATTGGTTCGATTCGAACCGAATAACAGTGAGCTGTTAAGTTTAAGTTTGCAGAGTAAACATTCGACGTTATCACACATACATATTGTAATATTTCGCCATGGAACATTCAATTAATGTACACTAATTTTTTCCTTGCCTTTACAATTCACATTAGGGATCTTACAAAATATGCTTTTGATCGGTATAAAATTCTAAATCCATCTATGATAAGGAGGAGGGGTTCACCCGTGTTGTCCCTTTATCCGTTTGGTCAGTCTCTTTGTTTATTTTGCTTATTGGTTAATTTTCTCATTCACCACTCTGATGTTCCATCCGCCTGTGCACGCTTTCACACCAGTCCACTCATTGCTCCCAACATAGCTCCATTTATCTATTTACCTGTACTTCACTGATACGTCTTTAATACGCCTGTCTCACCGATCCATCTATCCATTTCCGTCTCTTTATCTGGAATTATTTCTCTTGGACAATCTATGCACACCTCAGTTTGTCCCGGAGTTCATTTGATGTGTCCATTTAACTATCTCTCCGTCCATTCATCGATCTATTTATTTATTCGTCCCATTATCCGTTTATTTTTACAAAAGTTTGTATATGTCGTCCATCTGTCCGCCCTTCGTTTTTTCTTCATCTGACCTAATTTTACCATCTGGACGTTTTTTCCTTTATCAACATTGTCAACAGTGTTCAGTATTCTAACCGCCCGTTGATATCTGCATTCATTTCTATGTCTCGGCGTCCGTCTGCGTTTCTTCACTAATGCAAAAACCAATTTTTTTTCATTTTAATGTCCGTCTGTCTATTTACTTATTCCTTTTTTTCTTCTATCCACTTCTTCATTGGAAGTCGTCTCGTCACATACAATATCTTTTCTCATTCATCCGTTTTTCCCATAATGAAAGTTAAAAGTCGAAACTTGAATTCGAACATTGAGAAAATTGAGTCAGCAATAGTAGAAATTGAATTTTTCTTTACCTTTTCCCACCCTTCTAATTGTTTCAGCAATAGACGCCTTTGAAAAGAAAAAAAAAAGGTGATAACTTTAAACTATTTTCACAAATACGCTGTCACCTATAAAGGACTTTCCTTCGAAAGAGAAAATGATGTCGTCCTAAGTAAGCACTAACATATGTGCAAGTAACAAAATTTTCGCAAGGCATAAGGTGTATTAACAGTTCGTCTCAAGACATCTTTTACTTTTTAAGAAAATCAAGATACATTTGCAAAAAATTTGTTTGTCTCGGGAGGAAAAAATTTTTGAAAGTATACGAAAAAAACAAAAGAAGAAGAAGAAGAAAAAGCGACATTGTGTTAGGGAAAAATAATATTTGATCATTAATATGTGCACATTATTGTGTTCAAAAAGTCACGTTGGCGCCAACCGCCAACACACACGTACATGCAAAGACAACTAACTGTCTTCTAAGCTAATAATTTTATGTGTTATGCACTACAAGCGTACTTCTTAACCTAACAACAAATTTGTTAATGTCATATTATGCTGTTTGTAGTTTACACTTCGGGCCGAAAGCTTCTTTGGCCTGTTGTTTGTATGTGTACGCTTGTGTGTCTTTATGGACGAATGAACGCCCATAAAAGTTTTACCGAGAAGTGAATGTAGTACAGGAAAATTTTAATGTCATATAATATCCTTCAAGAAATCAATAACGTGATGTGATTAGAGAGGATTTCTTAAAGATTTGTTAAAAATAAGAAAGAAAATGAAAAGCTTCTATGACCTGATTGACAATTTAAGAACCACATAACACAAATTGGTTTCACGTATATACACTAACTAATGAATGATTGCGTAAGCTCAGTAGATTACAGAAAAATTTAAGGAAATCGGTTCACTAATTTTTTAATGGAACTTTAGTGCAAATTAGATACAGCCAGATAGGGTTTTCAAGGTCGTGCGTCAATGTAGTTCGCTTGCACTAATTAGATATTTCTGTAAAGACACCAACTATTTCCCTTAATCATTTCCTCTTCTAAATATTCAGAAAAAAGACATAGTTGGATTCGGAAGCCTACTCCACCGATATTAAAATGTGCAAATTAGTATTGTGGACACCTCATTAATCGATATGAAAATACCTTTCACAAAAATTAAACCAATTCAAATTTTGGTTATAGGAACTAGATCTACGCATTTGTTGAAATTTGGTATGTTAGCCAAGAGCGACTATTAAAAAGCACTCAAATTTTAGACTGTAGAGTGACCAAACTAGAAAATGTCACCTATATTCACCTATATCGTTCGAATCTAAATGGAAATACCCTTTGAATTAGCTGAAGAAATTCTAAATATTCTTTTGAAATTTAAGTCAAAATTCAATCAAAATTCAACAGTCAAAGCCTATGCATGCCTCGACTCGTAGTCACTTCTGTACTCTTTTAAGATAGAAATCAAAATAAAACTCTATATATCATGGGCTATATACACCGCCCTGCAGAGGTCCATGCAGACTGTACCACGCTAGACCAGACTATATACGCCTATGAATCGTCGGCCTTGGGCATTTATATATATATACATATATATGTATAAGTATTTCGAGCATTGGAAAAACGCAACGGCACCAATGTATTAAATACATCTAAGCGGGATTACCTTGAAGAGGACAAAACAGATATTGATGAATAAATAAATATTGCCTATATATAATAATAACAACTATGAAAGCTATATTTGACGTGGGCCGAATCTTGCAATACCCAAAACAATACTTTTTGCATTCTACTGTCCATGTTCTTCTATATGATACCCATATCGTTGACATTATTAAGAAAAATCTAATCCACTAGTCATTTCAGAATGAACCCATTTTTAGAGAGATAATACATTTTGATTTGGGGGATCTACGAAATAGTTTTAAATATTCGGTCTCCTTAAAAAAGTGAAAAAAAACAGAATTTAATCACTTGTAACTTTGTGTGGGCATGGCCGATTGGTTCCATTTTTGCACCTAGAAAGTAAAGTGTCTCGTAAAGAAAACGTGGAAATTATCAGCCCAATAACTTTAACAATTTCTGAATAACCAGCAAAAACGCGTCAATTTTTGTTAGAAAAAACTGAGTTGCGTTCAGTTTATACTCCACTGCGGGCTTCTGCTCTGAACAATTTGGCGCATTTTCAATATCCAACCTGCGCCGAAAAATTTCCAATGTTCCTATCAAATTTGAAATCGATATTTTCTTTTTTGGTACCAGGAGAGTGCTAACAACACACATGACACAGACGGACAGACATGGCTGATCAAGAATATAGATGCTTTATAGGATCTCTGGGTGTTACCCATTATCCGTACATTCGGAAAGAAAACAAAATGACTATACACTCATCCTTCAATAGTTGGTGTAAAAAGTAAACCTTTTTTTTCTTTTGAACGCACTCGTGCGCTGACTAAAATTATAAGAATCTACGTTAGCTTTAAAGTTTATGAATGTATTATTATTCTAAGGAAAACAACTCAGTGAAAAAGTAAAATTCGCAAGCCATATAACAGTTGACACATAGTTCAGAGTTTAGAGAAGAAGTCAGAGGAATAACGATAAGTTATTGAATTAAATATTTGTTTGGTTTATTTCATTTATGAATAATTCTGCAACCTAAACCAACAGTAGAGTTTACCTTGATAATAAAAATGAGTGACAATTCTAACAACTGTTTATTTTTATATAAAAACAATTTTCTTAGAAAGTCTTGCGGAAAAGTTTCTCACCATATATTTATATAGATGTGATTCATGAGTTAGACTAAATACTATTGAGCCTAGGGGATGTAACGCATTATAAATTCATTTTAATTTACACGCGCTAGGAGATCGGGGATTATATAGAAATATTTTCATGCTCGATATTTACACGATTACACTTTCACTATCACATGGCAAGTGTCGTCAAAAGAGGTATTCTTGCAGTCAGTTGTTTTTAAATTATACTAATTAATTTTTGTAATGATTGTTATCGGGGACCCACAAACACACACAAAAGCATACGCACTTTTATTCCACTTTATACCATCAACAATAACAACAACATCTTGTAATTACTAATGAGGATGATGATGATGATGATGATGATGATGCCGATGATGATGGTTGTTATGTGTCTGGTAAAGTGTTAACCATTTATACGCTTTACGCTCATTAATGAATGTTCGCCTGCCATTTATTTTTTTTTTTTAAACCTTTATGCATGTATTTTTTAGATTATCATGGTCCTTAAAAGAAAGAAATCTCTTTACTGTGCATCAGCTATTTGACGAGGATTAGGCGACAAGAAGTTGGAAGGTTAGTGATAATACATATGCTTAGATTATCAAAAGCTATAGGAGTGTCAGAGTGTTTTCTGCAGAGAAAAAAATATTTGGTAAACCATTTTATGCTTCATCACTGCTTGTCAGTATTGCTGACAAAATTTTAGACACTTCATGAGGTTTAACACGAGACAAAATGATTCAAGAAACGGCTCGTGGACTGATCAGAAGCAACACCTTAATCAAAAAGCAAAGAGGAAGGACCGCTAACACGTAACCAAAATAAGCTTAGGCCTATTTTCTTTTCCGGGAATAACTTAGTAGAACAATTTTCTTCAACGCTCACGAAAATTAGCAATTGGCGAAGGGACAACAGACACTTACACCTGTGGAACCACATAGGTAAAAAAAAAACTTTGTAACTAGAAAAAAAGTAAGAAAACTATATTCGGTCGTGATTAAATGTTTTATACCCATCACCGTTATCCTGAGAAAGACAAAACAAGTAAAATTACATTTTTATGTTCTATAATATGGAGTCGACGCGACTGACATGTGATGTTTAGGTCCCTTCCAAATTTTTTTCCAAATTTGCACCGATATCTTCATTTTCGCTAGCGGGAGAATCTTTACCACAGATACTACACACTTGGACGGGCGGGCAGATGGACAGACGAACTGACGGACATGTTTAGATACATCCCATATTTGAAACTGGCCATTAATTTATATCCTTTATTGAGGTTTTTTAAAGGTATTAAAAAAAAGACTATATTTTCATAAACTACAGCCGTGTAGGCGTGGTCAAATTTTTCCATTTTTGTGCACAAATACTACAGCATGTACTTTTATTTGCTATAGTGTATAGGTAATGACCAAAAAAACAATTTTTTATGATTTTTGAAAAACAGAGGTATTCTCAGTTTATGTGGTGCTGTGGACGTGTCGTTCGACCGATTTAACTCATTTTCTATATCAATCTGCTTGCAAGAACTTTCAATGCTTTTGTCAAATTTGAAGTCGAGAACTTCATTTTTGCGGCCAGGAGTATGTTTACAATAGACATTACACGGACGGACGGGCGGACGGACGGACAGACGAATATGCTTAAATTGGTTTGGAAATTGATACTGATCAAGAATATTTATACTTTGTGGGGTCTCTGAAGCAAAATGAATAATGTAATGGGCATAAAAATCGAATAAATAGACAATGATGGCCCAAAGTAAGTATTTTCTAGCTTTCCAAAAGGAACGGGGTTTTGCCACGATTAGAAAGGTCTAGACCGAATCGCTGAACACCCATCAAAGGCCATATCGAAGAGTGCATAACAGAATAATTGAAAAAAGCGCAGGCACAAGTGGACCACATCTGAGGGGGATTATTTTGAAGGTTACAATGCAAATATTGATGAATAAATAAATATTTTTCGAGGAAAAGATAGAGTCACCTTTTCTTTTTTATTTTTTTTTTTTTGAACACACCTAATATGAGATATGAAAAAAGTAACTTTAATGTGATCTCTTGTTTAAAGTGGACAGAATGAATATGAATATGAATAGAACTTTCCACCCTGCCCAACGTACATAAAATCATTCTTCTAAAAGCATTCTTTTAAAGCATGTTTTCCATTAAGAATGCGTTCCTCGTTTTCTAGTTATGCGCAAAATATCTTATTTATCCCTTTGCAAGATAATTCAATGAGATACTTGTACACATACATGTGTTATATGCATTGACACACTCACGTATATTGTATTTTCAAAACATTTTTTGTAGTATAATTTTCAGCGTATGGTTAAAGTATCTTCATGATATTTCATACTGACCTAATAAACTACTAACATTCAAGTTTATTGTTTGCTAAAGGATGAAAAAAAAAACAAAACATTTATGTTTTGAAATCAAAAAGCAGATTAATTAATAAGAATAATTAATTATACAATCACTCAAGAGAAATTTTATAAATCACTAAGATATCACAATTTGAAGAGGTATTTATGCTTAAGGAGCTTAAGGTGGATTTAATAGAAAAGCCCGCAATCAGCGGTGGTTATCATCAAGCGTTCGATAAGATTTTGATTTTGAATCTGTTTTTCACATTTTCGATTGACTTTTGACACTTTGCATGGCGCAGAAAAATAAGAAATTTTTATTTGTATTTCAATGAAAATGTTTCCCAATATTGCACAAATAAAATGTTTTAAAGGATTTTTATTATAGATTATCGATTGTAGATTAATAATAATAAAAGAAATGGAATCTAATTATTTTAGACAACGTGATAAGACTTGAAATGGTCAACAGCAATTATCACAATGATAAAATGTACGTTTTTACACAACGTATATTTAATAGTTCTGTTTTTTTTTTTTTGTGGTTTGCTATGTGTTTTTCAAGCATTTGTTCCGTTCATTTTTGCTTGAACACTTGACTGTCCTTAAAAATTTAGTTTTGAAGGCAACATAACTCTTGAACAGAACCATGTCGAGGCAACAAAAAGCACCTTTCTTAACACCTTCGCACCAAAGACATCTATAAAATAAACTTGCAATTCCTCTACAGACGCTGCTTTGAAACTAGGATCCTTTTCATGAGATGGATTAGTCTCAAGAACCGTTCGTAAACGTTCCCTTTGGTAAAATTTGCGCTTTATGTTTGTCAGTTCTTTCCGTTCACTCAAAATCACTCGCACTTTGATCACTGTCACTACCGTCGAAAGAAACCGCAATAAAACATCTGCGTTTTATTGGCCTAAGTATCTCTCCGCTGCTATTGTGGAAACACAGACGTTTATTTTTTCCACTTTTTTGAGTCCTATCACACAAGAAACTATTTCTGAACATCACTTTTAATTGACTGCTAGTCCAATATGTGCTTTGGTTGCATGTTATCTTTTTTACTTTTTCATTCAGTTGTGTGCGTGGGTTTTGTAAAGAAGTTGTTGTTGTTAGACACATAGACCGACCGATCGTTTGGATTTTGTAAATAGGGGGACACACTTTGCATACCCACAAAGATGCTTGAGGGCTTCTAATTTAAAAACACCATAGGGTGTATCCATTTTGTCGCCCTTTGTCTAAACTGGACATAAAAACATAAGAAAAGTATGGAAAATGTTTTCTTTCCGCTATGGGTTGATGTGAGGGTAACAAGAATTTCATTTACGGTACAATTTTCCGCTGATATAGGGTTGCCTGAAATCGATGGCATCCTATGTTACCCTCAGTGAAAAGATAGCGACATATCGATGAGACATAGAATTTTTCTAAAATCTTTTGTTAACAGGTCACTCCCAATATAAAACACTTGATTTTTTCATAGACTTCACTGTGAAAACCTATGTTTTTGTTTTATAATGTGAACAATCGGTCTGGGGATGTCCCTATTCGTTGTAACACGGTGACGGTCGGAAAGACGAAAAGATAGGGAAATAGTTCAGTGGCCGCAGTTCAGTGGTTGTGTGCCTAAATCGGTAAGTGATGTAGGCATCCACTGACTAAGCGTTCACTATAGCCAAAGTACACTCTGGCGCACCGAGATTTGAATCCATGAAAAACCTGCTTGGTAGTCGCGTTTTTAATCTACGCGGCTATTGATGGGGATAAACCTTTTCAAAAATTCATGCAAGTGTGCCTAAGAAATTTCCACTTACATAATGGCCTATGAAGTCTCGGTCTATACATGATCATGAACGTATCCTTTGCTCCAATTTTATCGTGAAAAATGAGAAAAGATTTCGGGTACATAAGCTACAAATTTCAAAGCTCGAAATAGACGCAAAGCGTACAAGAAGGACTGCTTCAATCCAGGCCGGTATTTAATATGTAAGAAACTTGTATTCAATTAATCTAAAACTAAGATAGCAAGGAGAACTTTTCTTCGCAATTGAGTTCGTGTGTTTGTTATTTCAAGAATAATGCATTTTCTGAATGCTATAAATGAAATGCTTTTTCTACTACTGAACTTGACAGCAGATATTTCGCTTTCCTTAAAAATATGAATTACTGGCAGATACAGGATCTAAATAGAACAACATTGAAACATTTGTTGTACTGGCAGATACAGGATCTAAATGGAAGAACATTGAAAAATTTGTTGTATCTGACCGCTACTATTAGGCTATTTTCATATTTTTGAAGAGATGAAATAATTTGTTTTTAAAAAATTTCACAAGTTTTCACGAATTTTACTTGACTAATAATCAACGAAAATCCAAATGAGATCACCTTTTCAAATAAGATGAGAAGTAACAGCAATTGTTAAAAAATCGTAAAAATGATTCATTAATTTCTGACTGTTTAATTTGCTTACCATGGCTTGACTTCAATTCACAAATAAACCATTATGCCAACCAGTGTTTCCTAAACTAAGATACTAGTAAACGCTCCACTAAATTTGTTATATTAATTTTATTAAAAAGATTAATTATTTTAAAACGAATCATTTGTTAAATTTCTTTTCGGATTTTCACGAGCTCTTTTTTTAAATACAGGAGGATCCAGTTATGACTTCTTAGCCATATGTATAAACCAATTCATTTTTAACGAATATATATGCCATGAAAAAAGTGTTAAATTTTGTATTATAACGAATATATACGTCGTGATCCGTCCATCCGTCCTTGTCAGATTTTGTCACAAAATTTTATCGTTATGATTGCGTATTTACCATAAAAATGTATATCTGGAATGGATGTATGTTCTTTTGTCAAGCTATTCCATTACAACCTAATTTTGTATAACTACAAACTCTGTATATGGCGAGTATACTCGAGTATTCTGGTTGTCGGTATATTTTTTGCGACGCAATTGAAATGCACATTTTCCAAAGTGGTCGACACAGTTTGTTTGGTTAATTATATATATTACATGCGCGTGGTAAACATATATGTAGAGCAATCTTACAACTATCGACCCACATGGATAAACTATCACTTTCTTCATTGAATTGTTATCCCCCGCCATTGTGTAGGACACAAAGACACAAGGACACAATAGTTTTTAGATAATTTTGTATTAAATTTATAAAACGTAAAAATGTGATCATAAAATCTACAGATTCTTAATGAGGACAAGAAACGGAAAGCAATTTTCCAACCAAATCAAGCGAAAAGTGGAAACACTTATCAGAAACTATCGGGTTTATTCCTTCAATTCATTAATTCCCTAATAAAAAGAAATGTTATTCTACAAATTAGCTTACAAAAATATGTATTCCAAAGGCAAAGCAGAAATACATAAATAGACGCATTAGCCTTTTGTAAGCAAAAATGTTAAAGACGTTGTTACAAACAATTTAATGTTCACAAGCATTGCTTCACTCCTCATAGAACAATAATTTTTGATCTCAAGTTACTATGTGCAAAAAAAAAATTGCCACTTTTCTAAGTAGGAGCAAGATTTTTTGCTTTCAATTTTGAAGTGAAGTAAAGCGGTGCGTTTTGAGATGATATTTGTGAAAAAATTTGTAAAAGTTTGGTTTAAACTCTAAACAGGCTGAAAATTATATATTGTAAAAAAACTATTGCCTACTTTTTCGCCGATTAGATTTATATATAAATGAAGCTCGACTATCATACCTTATCACTGCTCCGGTGGTTTTGTTATTTACTTTTCAATGTATTGGCGGGAAATCTTTGTCTTTGATAAACGATAATCGTTTTTTCATTTTTGTAAGACACACTTTTATACACACTTAACCGAGCTAAAATGAATTGTCGTCGAGTTCAATTTCTTTAATAGAAGAAATATATTGAGGCGTCAGTTCCTCGCAACGATATTTGACATCACACTACTGCACTAGGAAAAGCCGCGCATTAACAAAAACTCTTATAAACCGGTCGTGACATTTACAAAATATTATTCGGTTTACGAAGAACGTCGGCACAATTGGCCACTTCACATTTTCCGTCTCTTTGCTTTACTGAGGTAAAAATTTTTCGCGAAGTTATTGATCTACGGTTCGCAATTTGTTACACGATATAAAAAGCTTTTAAAGTTTTTAAACATCAACCACTTATCTCTATAATTTAATACTTTATTTATTAATTCGCGATACATTTTAGCAAGAAAGTTTTAACTAATTTAATGATTTGCAAAGAGTTACTACTGTTAACAGCTGTTTTACTAATTCGCTTAAACTTGCATCAGAAGATCGTATGTATACGTTGTAACGCCAATGATAAAGTCGAAGTAACTTAATCAACAATCAATCACACAAATTTTTGTCCACAATTTAATTAATAAATTTTATTAAACTTCTTCATAATTAATTTATTTGCTTGCTTATTAATTTGTCTTCATTGACTATAGAAAAGGCGCGACAATTAGGAACGAAACGAAAAACACGAGAGAAAATAATATGTACGATATTAGATTTATGAAAAGTTCTCACATCTCATTATAGTTATGAACGCAGCAATGCTAAATTTTGTTAAATGCGTTTACATAAAAAAGCAAACAGCAAATGATTACAAAGAATTTTTTCATATATTTCAGTTGCTGTCATCAATATTTGCAGCTGACTGCGGCATTAATAAAAGTATCTGAAAATTGAAAAAAGGAAAATGTAGAGCAATGGCAACATTATTATGTACAGAAAGTAAAAGATAGGATGCGGAAAGAGAAAGAAGATTGAAAAGAAGACAAGCAGAAATTAGTAAAATAAATTAAAATGTCTCTTGATATTTGTTAACCAACTGTTTGTTAAATTATTTGCAAACGTTACGGTTAATGTGATTCTGTAAATAGATATGGAAAATAATGTTATGACTCAATTATCGGAAGAATTGGTACAGCGTTTAAGCAGTGGCGGTGATTTAGGTAAGAGACTGTCAAATACAAAAACAAAATCACAACTCTGCGATGGAATGTCAATAAAGAGCTTCATACATCCGGGAAATGAATATTTTGTTCATATTTCAGAAGGTATGATGTCAGGCGAACTTTTTGAACAAAGTGATTTGTATATCACAGGGAACCAAGATGATAGCAATTCTCAAATAGATAATGAAATTATTATGCATATGGATATAAGAGAACCGTTAAAAACATTGCAGTGAGTCTTTTATTTTGCCAAACGAAAAAGTTGCACTTAATAAGTGATTACATTAATTACAGGAAGCTTTTGGAAAAGAAACTAAATATAAGCCTTCGTGGTTATGAATTCTGGCTTCAAGACGCTCAAGAAGTAAGTTCATCCACTTAGTCTTGATTGTTGAAACTATTTAATTCCTTTTACGGCTTTAGCTGGAACCTCACAAAAATTTAGTGGACCAATGTGTAAAAGGTGAAGGTTTGGTTCAAATTAATGTAGAAATTAAATACATAGTGAAACGTATCAATATTTTGGATGTCCTAAAACCAACTGAAGACGCTTTGGGTAAGTTATTCATTAAAACATGTGACAATGGCTTTAGATTTTCATCTTTTCTTAATTTGGGAGCAGCGGCCTTGGCTGAGCAAGAGAATTGTAAAACAAATTCCAGTTCGGATGATAAACAAAGCAAACGCAATGAATATTCCCAATCCTTTCAGGGCGCTGAAGAAAAATCTCCATCCAAGAAATTTAAAAGTGGACATGAAATCGCTTCTACTTCCAAAAAAGAGAAACCTTACCTTAATTGGGTATTGGATAGCAAGTTTCGTAAGGAACAGGCACGTCTTAAAATACCCGACAATCCCAATGATTGGACAGTAGCTCATGTAAAGCATTGGTTTCAATGGGCCATTAAGCAATTCGAGTTGGTGAGTTTTTTTCGAATATAGAAAGCTATCGTTTATCTTAACATCTTAACACTCTCAAAGACTAACTTTAATGTGAATGAATGGTCAATGACGGGTCGTCAACTTTGCACACTCACTCATGAAGACTTCCATAAGAAATTGCCTAAAGATCCTGGTAACGTATTTTGGACTCATGTACAGCTGCTAAAAGAATGTAAGTTTGTGGCGGTTGTACATAAAGCTGCCGAGAGTGAGTTAATGGAAAATAACGCAGAATTAAACAAAATCACACCAGCTTTGTCTGCCATGCCGCGAGAGCAAAAGATAATGCGCAAAAGTTTCCATAATACTAAGAAAGAAAGTAAGTCGTGATGGGAAAGTTGTTTGGGAAATTTCTTAAATATCCAATTGGTTAACCCTTCTTTTAGACGAAGTGACTTTAGGCTCAGATGGATCGATTACTCATAGCAATTATGGCATCGGTTCCGGAAACAACGGCCAAGTACAATTGTGGCAATTCCTCCTTGAGATACTTACTGATCGCGAACACGTGGACATAATTGAGTGGGTAGGTGATGATGGTGAATTTAAGCTTACCGATCCAGAACGTGTAGCACGTCTTTGGGGCGAGAAAAAAAATAAACCCGCTATGAATTATGAAAAATTATCTAGAGCTTTGCGCTATTATTATGATGGTGACATGATATCCAAAGTGTCTGGAAAACGTTTTACCTATAAATTTGACTGCGATCTGAAACTTCTGATCGGTTACAGTGCTGGCGAACTATCAGCTTTGGTCAATGAAAGAACCATTAGTGATTCTATTTACTTGGAGCAGAAAAACTGTAAGTCGAATAATAAATGACAGTGGGTACGAGTCAAAGAGGAGCCGTTATGCATTTTGAAAGAAGAACTTATTATTGAACCGCCAGATTGACCTGGTACACTATATTGGAGTTGGTTATTCTTTTTCTTTTTTTTTTTTACATTGCATTATTGATATTTGGTTTTCAAACCTTCTCGTTACATGTGCACTTATTAAAATTGCTCGTTTACTTTATTTACCTGCTTTTGCAGCATCATTGGAATTGTGCAAGAACGCATGTTATTTTTTTACGATTATCAGAAACAAAATATTTACATAGTTATAAGTTAAGAAAGTTTAAAAAAAAGAATCCAATTTTGTATTGAATAAAATTTAAAAAATGTGGATATCGACTTGTTTTCTACTAGTCTTAACAAATTACTAACAACAAAAAACAATGAATGATCGATTGTAGAATTCTGCAGAAGAATATTATCAAATAACAAATCCCTATCACTGTCAATTTAGAATAAGAGGAAGAATCGATGGGCTTAAGAATTTTGTATGGCAGGTTGAAATGCTTTTAAAGGGAACTTTTGCATTAAATTTTCCAGCGGATAATTTGACAAAAACTCACGCACTTCCAAAGCGCATTTCTTTTTGCAATGATAAGGAACATATTTAATAAACATTTTCTAAACTATCCAACACACAATTTTACGCCACAGAAAGAGAATTGTATAAATAAAAACAATCTTGTAGCCAATTTTAATGTCGACCCGAGTTGTAGGTCAATATTTTATGGTTCCTGAGGACTATTTTCTGTCCCCACTTTTAATCTTCTATGTTAACCGTTTCTTTAGAAATTTCAACGAATTTGGTGAGACCAAAATCAATTTTTGTCTCACATAATAAAGACAACGTTGCCAGATCTTATTTAGTTATTGAAACATTACTTCTCGTATTAAATTTACAAAACCGCCATTCGTAGCGGCATATTGGCGATTTTTGCAATTCTAAAAAGTATTACAAAATATGGAATAACGGCAACATTATTGTTATTGTATTGGTATTGATGCGGAAGAACAACGAAGATTGAAAAATCCTCATAATAAAATATATTAAAATGTTTTTTTAAAACGGCTTCATTAATAAATAATATATTAAAAACAACGATATGAGTCAATTACCAGAAGAATTGATACAGCGTTTAAGCAGTGATTTAGGTAAACAGTGATCAAACATGAAAATAAAAGCATAATATTGTATGAAACGGCATCCGGAAATTGACTTGTTTTACATCAAATTTTCAGAAGGTATAATGTCAGGCGAACTTTTTGAACAGGACGACATATATATTAGTAACAGCCAAGATGATAGCAATTCTCAAATGACAGTGGACAATGAAATTATCATGCATATGGATATACGTGAGCCATTGAGAACTTTGCAGTAAGTGAATGAATTCCCGACACGAGCTAGAGGAAATGCAAATTGATATTTGTAATTTTTAGGAAACTTTTGGAAAAAAAGCTTGGCGTAAATCTTAATGGCTATGAATTTTGGCTCCAAGACGCTCAAGAAGTAAGTTCTGTACTTAGTTTTGATTGTTAAAACTATTTAATTCCATTTACGAGTTTAGCTGGAACCTCACAAAAATTTAGTGGACCAATGTGTAAAAGGTGAAGGTTTGGTTCAAATTAATGTAGAAATCAAGTACATAGTTAAACGAATCAATATTTTGGATGTTTTGAAACCCACTGAGGACGCTTTGGGTAAGTTATTGATAATGTTGTATAAAAAATAAGTAAATAACATTTTTTTTGAATTTTGCAACAGCGGCTTTGAACTTACAAGAAACGTGTGAAACAAATCCAAATTCAGGCGATAAACAAAGTAGGTGTAATGAAAATGCGGAAGATAGCGAAGAAGGCAAAGAAGCTCCAGCCAAGAAGTTTAAAAGCGACCATGCCACCGCATCAACTTCATCGAAGGAGAAACCTTGTCTTAATTGGGTATTGGATAATAAGTTTCGTAAAGAGCAAGCACGACTTAATATACCCGAAAATCCCTTTGAGTGGACGGTAGCTCATGTCAAGCACTGGTTTCAATGGGCCATCAAACAATTTGATTTGGTAATTTTTCTTGCATTGCGGAAACTGGTTTATTTTATTGCCCGAATTTTCTTAAAGACTAATTTCACTATAAATGATTGGTTCATAACGGGTCGTGATCTTTGCACACTCACCCATGAAGAATTTCGGAAGAAGTTGCCCAAAGATCCTGGCAATGTATTTTGGACTCATGTGCAATTGATGAAAGAGTGCCAGTTTGTGGCTGTTGTACATAAAGCTGCCGAAAATGAATTAATTGAGAACAAAACAGAACTAAAGAAAGAATTGCCAATTGAGGTTCCACTTGTCATGCCACGGGAGCAGAAGATAATGCGCAAAAGCTTCCACAACACTAGAAAGGAATGTAAGCTAACACGAGACTATCTTAAGGAAATATGACTTATTCTCTAACCATTTTTCTAGTAGCCACTTCGTCCGATCTGAATGTAGGATCAGATAGTTCACTTACTCATAGCAACTATAGTGTAGGTTCGGGAAATAATGGTCAAATGCAATTATGGCAATTCCTCCTTGAGATACTTACTGAACGTGAACACGTCGACATAATTGAGTGGGTAGGTGACGATGGTGAATTTAAGCTTACTGATCCGGAACGTGTAGCACGTCTGTGGGGCGAGAAAAAAAATAAACCTACTATGAATTATGAGAAATTATCGAGAGCCTTACGATACTATTATGATGGTGATATGATATCTAAAGTGTCTGGCCAACGCTTTACGTACAAATTTGATTGTGATCTGAAACTTCTGATTGGTTATAGCGCCGGTGAATTGTCGGCCTTGGTTAATGAAAAAACTTTCAGCAATAAATCTATTTACGTGGAACATAGAGGCAACTTGAGCATTCAATCAAGTGACAAATGACAATGGGTGAGAGTGAAAGAGGAGCCCTTATGTACTTTAAAGGAGGAATTTATTATTGAACCGCCAGATTAAGATGATGTCAATGGAGACAGGATATGTCTTCTTGTTTTTTGTTTTGTACAATTTCGCTGAGTTGATAATGTTTTATTTTTAACAATCTTTTTTTTTAATTTTCTTGAAATGACTTTTGTCTTATCACTGATATTGTGAAAAGTAAGTAAATAATTTTCTGTTCTAATCGATTAAGTTTTTTGATATTGTTTTTATATCATTGATAGTTTATTTTCATTAATGTTTGTATATATTAGCCATGTAAGTTTTTTTTTGTTTTTCTCTTTTACTAATTAAGTTAGGTTTATCACTGAAATCGAATCGTGCTGGATGTCGTATTATTTTTTTTTTTTTTTTGTTTTACTCAAGTTCACTAGAAATGTTTGTTAAATGAAAAATGCAAATATTTTATGAAAACTGTTAAATAATTAGTTGATCTAAAAAGAAGCTTAAGAAAAACAAAAATATTTTTGTACTAAATAAAAGAAAATAATGATATAAACCTACTTTATGTACTGCTCGGAAAAATTTTTCTTAATTCAATGAATAACGAAAGGAAGGGGAAGAAATTTCACTCTGCACTTCGGAGAATAGTTCATTATTTCAAATATCAAATATAAAGGCTTACAAATTTAGATAAGGTTGAAATTTATATATAGAGCAGAGAATGCATTTTTGATTTGCTACGAATTTAATGAAATTGGATCAAGTGTGAAATCAAAAACACTACCAAAGGGTTTATATATATATATAGGGTTTATATATATATATATATATATATATATATATATATATATATAAA